>UESW01001727.1:117345-133660 GCA_900491605.1 Calamus simplicifolius | reverse complement strand
GAAAACCGTCCTCCCGAGAAGAAGGCAAAACAGGTCGACGTTGCCCCCAACCACGAGATGGAGCGGCAGCCCAGAGGAGTGGGCGGGTGGAGATGGCGGCTTCTCGGTCTACAGCAGCCCCTCCAAGTTTCTTATCCTCTGCCTGAACGCCATACAAGATGCTTGGGTCGCGGAAGGGACTTCCGACGGAAGTGTGGAGGGGAATCTCTTGGCCAGCACTTGGGGCATGGAGTTCTGGAGGTGCTGCTCTGCCGGGTCGAATATATTGGACACGTGGGGCCCGTGCTAACAGAGAGCAGATCGCTTGGCTGGTTTCCACGGCTTGTGATATCATTGCACAGAAGGAGAAGCAGGGGATCTACAGGAAACATAACGGAGTTACGAAGACATGTACATGTGTCTGAAACTGTCCAAACTACGCGATCTCCGATTGGAATCCACTGGGTCTGTCAAAGAACAGGTGATTCTCCGAAAATTCCAACTTTTCAAAATAAATAAATATTGCAACAAAAGCTAGGAAGGGGCTGGCTGCGATAATTTTAATATTAACAAAACAAAATTAAATTTCAATCACTCTTAGTATAAAAAATCTAAATAATATTTAAATCAAAGAATACCAAGTGTTCTTCTATGTATCGATGGAATCAAACCAAAAGAAACTCCAACTGATGTTAGCTAGAAGTAGTAACAGCGGCTCATGACTCCTACGTCCTCTTCACATGTTTTGCCTTCGGTTCGAAATGTTGATCTTCAAGTGGCCGTCCGGGAAATTGCTCTCTACCGCCAACTTTCGGTCCTAGTCTAGCTCGATCTTCCTTTGCGTACACACGCTAGTCACTGATGTTCCAATTGCAGTCGTAGTCCCAATAGCATAGCCATGGCTTAAGCCCGAGATAATGTATTGAGTACAGCTTGGTGGCTTGGAGGCGAAGAGGTGGTTCTTCATGCTCGCCTCTAGTGTGGTGTTCGACCAGAAGTCTTCAAGAAGTTCACCCTCTTCGGCAAGGCGGTGTTCGACCAACGCTCGGAGCTTGGGCTTGGGGATGGATGTGTCGTGAAGGACATCACAAGCCGTTATGTTGCCTGTAGAATCCCTTGCTTCTCCTTCTGTGCAACGATATCACAAGCCGTGGAAACCAGCCAAGCGATCTGCTCTCTGTTAGCACAGGCCCCACTCGTGTCCAATATATTCGACCCGGCAGAGCAGCACCTCCAGAACTCCATGCCCCAAGTGCTGGCCAAGAGATTCCCCTCCACACTTCCGTCGAACGTCCCTTCCGCGACCCAAGCATCTTGTATGGCGTTCAGGTAGAGGATAAGAAACTTGGAGGGGCTGCTGTAGACCGAGAAGCCGCCATCTCCACCGCCCACTCCTCCGGGCTGCCGCTCCGTCTCGGGGTTGGGGGCAACGTCGACCTGTTTTGCCTTCTTCTCGGGAGGACGGTTTTCCTCGGCGAGGGGAGGCGACTTTGCTTCGTTGTTTCCCTTTCGATATGTCTTGAACTAGGGGTGTCGTGGGTCTTGAACTGGGTATCGTGGGTCTTGAACTAAGGGTGTCGTGGGTCTTGAACTAGGGTGTCATGGGTCTTTAACTGGGGGTATCATGGGTCTTGAACTAGGGGTGTCGTATGTCTTGAACTGGGGGTGTCGTGGGTCTTGAACTGGGGGTGTCATGGGTCTTGAACTAGGGTGTCGTGGGTCTTGAACTGGGGTGTCGTGGGTCTTGAACAAGGGTGTCGTGGGTCTGAACTGGGGTGTCCTGGGTTTGAACTAGGGTGTCATGGGTCTTGAACTAGGGTGTCGTGGGTCTTGAACTGGGGTGTTGTGGGTCTTGAACTAGGGTGTCGTGGGTCTTAAAAGGGTGTCGTGGGTCTTGAACTGGGGTGTCGTGGGTCTTGAACTGGGGGTGTCGTGGGTCTTGAACTAGGGTGTCATGGGTCTTGAACTAGGGTGTCGTGGGTCTTAAAAGGGTGTCGTGGGTCTTGAACTGGGGTGTCGTAGGTCTTGAACTGGGGGTGTCATGGGTTTCCAACTAGGGTGTCGTGGGTTTAAACTGATGCTTTGTCTTAAGGTTTTGAACTAGGGTGTCGTGGGTTTTCAACTAGGGTGTCGTGGGTTTGAACTGATGCTTGTCTTAAGGTTATGAACTAGGGTGTCATGGGTTTCCAACTAGGGTGCCGTGGGTTTAAACTGATGCTTTGTCTTAAGGTTTTGAACTAGGGTGTCGTGGGTTATGAACTAGGGTGTCGTGGGTTTCCAATTAGGGTGTCGTGGGTTTGAACTGATGCTTTGTCTTAAGGTTTTGAACTAGGGTGTCATGGGTTTCCAACTAGGGTGTCGTGGGTTTGAACTGATGCTTGTCTTAAGGTTTTGAACCAGGGTGTCGTGGGTTATGAACCAGGGTGTCGTGGGTTTCCAACTAGGGTGTCGTGGGTTTAAACTGATGCTTTATCTTAAAGTTTTGAACTAGGATGTCGTCTGGCAGAGCTTTGCCACTCCTTCGGATACTCTTCTTCCAGACCAGAACCTTACGATTTTTATCAGCAAAATCCAAATAAGATGGCGGGTTGAAGTAGGCTGGAGGGAAAGGGCATTTTCATCTTCACACCAATGGTGAAAGGCTGAACGACTTTTAATGGATGTACGATTAAAAAGTAACATTATCTCCCTGCTATTCTGTCTCATCATGTCAGGCCACATAGAATCCATGTGGACCAATAGGAAGGAGCGGTGCAGCCCACGTAGGCCTTGCTGCACCGGAGGCGGTGTTCAAAGTGTTTTCCTTTAATCCATACAAGAAAGCACTCAAATTTGAGCCCATGTACACCCATGACTCATATGCTCTCTATTCTTGGGTCACAAGCCGACCCAAATGACTTAGGAACTTGAGAATTATATAACCTAAGCTCTCAAACTTATGTAACTCTCCTGTACTTTGGATGTGTCATATCTAAGCTTACAGTTTGATTTTTAGTGAAGTATAAAATATTAAATAATAATTAAAATTTATTATCATATCTATGTTAAGTTTAACTTATGCAAATGCTGCGAAAAATCCTTTAATCTAAAGAAGCACTTGTCAAAAATGTTAAGTCTTAAATTTTCTTCCCCTTGCTTTTCCAACCGGTAATGTTCTTAATAAGAAAAGCTGATTATAGAATAAAGAGTGAAAAAGAATATTTAATCTATTTATAATGAAACAATAACGGGCCTTCTTCCCATGATACGTTATTATTGAGCTCCGGGCCTTCCGATCATGAGTCATAAAATTCTCATGATTAGGAAAAGACTTTGTACACCACCTCTGGTGCAGCAAGTCCTATGTAGGCTATATCATTCCTTTTTATTAGTCCACATACGCACGACACCCATTAGAAAATGTTAAGATAACTTTACGACATCCTGAAGAAAACTTATGACACCCTAGTTTTAAGCTTACGACATCGTAGTTTAAAGTTAAGACACTCATTCAGAAAGCAAAAAAAACTTACTGACATCCTAGTTTTAAACTTAAGAAACCCTAGTTTTAAACTTAAGACACCCGTTCAAAAAATATATCTGTATATATTCCAAAAAAAACTGAACGGGTATTAATGCAAATTAAGACACCCATTAAAAAAGCAAAAAAAAAATGTTACAACACCCTAGTTTTAAATTTACGACACCGTAGTTATAAAACTAAGACACTTGTTAAGAAAGCAAAAAATACTTACGATACCCTAGTTTAATCTTACGACACCGTAGTTATAAAATTACGACACCCACTCGTTATACACAAATTCTAAAAAAGCTGGTATTAATGAACGTCAAGTCAAAATCAAGATACTAAGAAAGAAAAAAAAAACCTTATTATACCCTAGTTTTAAACTTACGACACCGTAGTTATAAAACTAAGACACCCGTTATGAAAGCAAAAAAATACTTACGATACCTTAGTTTTAATCTTACAACACCGTAGTTATAAAATTACGACACCCACTCGTCTATACACAAATTCTAAAAAAAGCTGGTATTAATGCCACGTCACATCAAAATTAAGACATCCATTACGACACCCTAGTTTTAAACTTATGACACTTTAGTTATCAAATTAAAATACCCATTCAGAAAGCAAAAAAAACTTATGACATCCATTAGAAAATGTTTTGTACACAAATTCCAAAAAAAAGTTGAACGGGTATTAATGCACGTCAAATAGCTTTTTTTTGGAATTTGTGTACAGATACCTTTTCTGAACGGGTGTCTTAAGTTTAAAACCAGGGTGTCATAAATTTAAAACTAGGATGTCGTAAGTTTTTTTTTGCTTTCTGAACGGGTGTTTTAACATTATAACTATGGTGTCGTAAGCTTAAAACTAGAGTATTGTAAGTTTTTCTCTCGGGATGTCGTAAAGTTGTCTTAACATTTTTTAATGAGTATCGTGTGTATGTGGACCAATAAAAAGAAATGGTGCAACCCACATAGGACTTGCTCCATCGGAGATGGTGTACAAAGTCTTTTCCAATTACCATTCATATCACTCGATAGGAGATGAATATAAGTCCAAATAATATGGATCATATATCGATGGTGAACTCATCCTACATGTATCATTGAATTAATTAATTTATTGATCAATTTGTAAATTCAAAATCATTAACAACTAACAATAATCCATATGTGCTAAGGTTGCACCTAATCTCTGAATAGGCACAAACTAAAGCCCACTTAGGCACCCACACAAGCAATATCTGCAGTACCAATATATGATAACCAAAGAATATATAGCATTTCTTCATCATCTTGCATCAAGAAACTAGCATTGGATCTCTTATTTTAATTTCTTATCTTGGATCAGGAACCGAGAGAACTTAATTAAAGGTAAAGGGATCCAGTTGCCACCTTGGTTTCACTTTCCCAATAAATGGGCTTCACGAGTTTGGTCTGGATAGTCCAAGAGAAAACGGAACCTTGGTCGTTGTCTACTGGGGAAAGTGGTATGCAGCAAGTAAAAGCTTGAAGCTTAGGTACGTCAGTTTCACGCAATGCCAAAGTCTCATGGTGGCGTCGTGTAAAGATAACCACACTGCGTATCGGCGCCTATCGGCCGGCACCGAGGAAAGAAAGGGCTTCCTTTCTTTTTGATGACCAGACGACGTCGAACTTCTTCCCTTCTGCGTATCTATATGCATGGATATATATATATATATATATATAAAAATAATTTTTTTTAACTTTTTTAATAGGTATCTTAATTTTATAACTACAGTAGCGTAATTTTACAACGGAATGTTATCTTAAATTTTAACATGCATTAATACCCATTTAGCTTTTATTTTTGAGAATTTATATATAGACACAATTTTCTGAATGGGTGTCATAATTTTACAAATACGATATTGTAAATTTAATGGAGTATCGTAATTTTTTTTGGCTTTCTGAACGGGTGTCGTAATTTTATAACTATAGTATCGTAATATTATAACTAAGGTGTCGTAATTTTTTTTCGTCAAAATATCTTAAAGCTGTCTTAATGTTTTTGAATAGGTGTCATAATTTTATAACTGCGGTGTTGTAATATTTTTTTTGAAAGCAAGCCATCCCGTTCCATCAGAGACAGTATACCACTTATAAATTTGTAATCATGATCCTACTTCCTATTTCATCACGTTAAGACATATAGAATGCACGTGGATCAATAAAAAAAGACGATGCAGGCCACGTAAGATTTACTGCACCGAATGCAGTGTACAAAGTCTTTTCCTAGAAGCTAGTATGATCATTGATAGATTTGGTCTGGATCTAATTAAGAGTGAACTAACTATAAATATGTGTCATATTAACTATGTATTGAAAAAGTTTTAAATAAATTTATAAATTTAAGAGATCCAAATAATATTTTTGAATTAATCTTTTTATTTAAAATTATGAATTATAATAGGATTATTGCAAGGTGGACATCAAGAATGGAAGGATTCAGTATTTAGGAGTTTGATCTAACAAGGCTAAAGCCCATTCCACATCAACTTCGCATGCTTACGGTTCATAAGAAAATGTTGAATATCTTTCAAGCTACTTGGATATGGTATGAGAAAATTAGTCCAAGACACTGCCGAGTCATAACGACAGTTAAGTTTGAGAACTTTTGATGTGATGATGGATCATTGGTCAAGACTAAAATTAAGGATCATCGCCTTTGTTTGATAGATTGATGAAATGGATTGGTTGAAACCATTTAATAATCATTCACAAAAGAAGTCTTATAAGAAAGCTAATAAGAGAATCATCAATGAAGATATGAAATGAGACAGCTTGCGTAATCTGCAGCCTACCGAGCTTTGTGCAGTATCGGCTCGATCCGGTACAATTATTGTTGCAGATCATGCAAGCACGACTCATGAGCAAGCCCACCAATGTGAACTAGCTTTTTATTTTTTGTATTTCGTTTAATATCATCTACACTCATTTTTGCCATGCTTGGCCCACTTGTGTTGTGCCATATCCGACTCATTTATGTCATTGCACAAGCACGATAGTTTAGTTTTTTCAATCGAAAAAGTCTTGCGCATTGCGCGTGATGATTGACCATGCATGTGTCGAGAGCATTTTTATCCTTTTCATCTGCACACGAGACCTATCATTATGTGCAATGCACGCATTTCTATACTACGCGCGGTGTAGAAAGAATTTTTTTTTTACCTATAGATTAACAAAGATAGCTTGTGTAATCCCCTAGATTGCTTAACTGCTCATAAGAGTTATCACGAGATCAGAAGATAGACTCTAGATATTTGAACTCCAAGTATATCTAACTACAAAGTCCCTTGATTTGAGGACTCTGCATTGCCTATAAAAGATAATGTGGAAACCTCCTCCCCATCATACCTGGACGCCCCCTTCTCATCATCTTCTCGTGTGGACGTTTCTTTCCCAGCGCGCCTGCCTCTGGTAAGTCCCCTGTCCATGCCTGGGAGAGAGAAGGTTAGAGAGAGAAAGTTAAAAAAAGGAGAGAAACATGGAGGAACCGGGTTACAGAACCCAGCTCCCTTCCCTGGCCGACACAGGTTCAGGCCCGGCGGCGTGCCCGCCGCCTCGCCGGGCCTGAGCCCCGGCCGACAACTCCACCGGCACCGGGGGCGGTGTCCGGTGGGGTGCCGGAGAGAGAGAGAGAGAAGAGAGCGAAGGCGGAGAAAGAAGCCTGGGAAGATGGAATTTATCGGCGGTCCGATCCTTGGTTCGGGCCCGGCGGCGTGCTCGCCGCTTCCTCGAGCCTAAGCCTTGGTCGGCGACCTCCACCGGCGCCAGGCTTGCGTCCGGTGGAGGTCCGGCCGGCCATGGTGGCCGGCACGTCTCGTGGCCACGATAGACAGTGAGAGAGAAAGGCAGGAATAAAAGGAAATTGGAGAGAGAGAGAAGGAGGGGAGGCCGACCGCGGCGACGGCCGGCTTTGGTCCGGCCAACGGCGGCCGAACCGACGCCAATTTGGCCGGAATTGGCGCCGGCACTGTGGAAGACACGCGAGCGATGAAAGAGAAAAGGAAGACTGAGTGATGAATTGATGAGAGAGAGAGGGTGGGGGAGGCTGGCCGCGGCGGCGGCCGGCCACGGTTCGGCCAATGGCGACCGGCCACGGTCCGGCCAACGGCGGCCGGACCGCCTTCAATTTGGCCGATGGCGGCCCTGGCCGTTGGCACGGCTTTCGGCTCCTCTGTTTCTTTTGGGTAATGAGGATTAATGGGCCGGTTGGGCCGTTGGCAATTTGGGCTTATTGGGCCGGTTCAGGAGCCCAGTTTGAGCAGCGTTTTGGGCCCTGTATCAGGCCGAGAATGGCAAAATAAATATATGGCCCGAATCAGGATTAATTCTAGTTTATGGGGATAATTTTATTTCCCTATTTGGGTGTATACATTAAGAGATATTCAAGCCCAAAGTTTTTGAGCCCGTGAAGTGGTTTGGATAGAGTTTAAGAATTATTTTATAATTTAGATTTTAGAAATTTAATAATAAAAAATGATACTGTAGGTTCCCAGGTGTCCAATTAGCTGAGTTATCAATTGGAATTTGCGTACTGAGATAAGTAAGTCAAGTATTATAATTTTATTAATTATTTAATTTATGAACTGTGGACTTACAGTTAAATATAATTATGTTAATTTGACAAAATCATGTTATTACTATGATAATATGTAATTATGATAATGAGAGTAAAACTTTATGTGTCGCCGTGGTTCTCACATGACAGATTATTACATGACAGATTATCAGATGATAGATTCCCACATGACATATTCTCACATGACAGATTATCACATTATCACATGACAGATTATCACATGACAGATGACAAAATATTGGTACCAGGACCCTTCCTCTTAGGGGATATTTAAGAGTGATACACAAGATGTGTGTTGTAGGGCCGTGGGACACATAAAGAAAAATAATGACAGTAAAAACAATGTTTTGTTTACATCGCATATATTCTAGTAATTATTATTAAATAAGTTTCAAATTAATTGATTTGATGACATGAACCTGCTATAGCATGATAAATGAAAATTTGAAATTATATTAGGCTTACTTATTGAGTGTGAGCTCATAGAATTCTCACAATGTTTTTCAGAGCCTCATGAATGAAGAAGGATAATTGGCATGGAAGAAGCTTCTATTAAATAGACTTAGTTTCATTCTATTGATTTAGTTCAGATTTGCTTATGTGTAGGGCAGATAGCCCAAGACTGATAATTATGGTTTGTAATAAATATGGATGTGAATTTTCTTTATATTGATTTATGTGATGAAGTTCGAGACGCCTTGCATGCCTGGCATGCGGTGGGTTGTCATCCTAGTTCAAATTTTGGGACTGGGGCGTGATAACTTTAGTGGTATCAGAGCCAGGTTATGACATTAGGGACATATACATGATGATACTTTAGGCAAAACACTAGAGTGACATAAAGACAAATTATAAATTTAAAGGAATCTCAGATATTATGCTTTGAAAGCCTAACAATTAATGTTTATAGTGATATTAATTACAACTAATTTATCAGGAAATAAGAATGGCACGTCGCACTAGAAGTCGACAAAATGATGAGAGTTCCCAGGTTGGTAATGCTGGCCAACAAGGAGGTCTGGAAGCCACCAGAGCTGCTGCCCTTACCAATTCAGTCGGGACTGATTAGCAGCAACTCCAGACCGAGATGCTTCAGGTTCTCTCGGGTATGGCACAGTCGATGCGAGACTTGCAGCACCAGATTCTGCAGGCCTTGTCCGCTCAGCCTACTCACACTGCTCCACAGACACAGCCTGCCCCTCCTGTTCCATAGACTCAGCTTGACTCTACTGCTCCATAGACCCAGCCTACTCCATCTCAATCCTGGGTAGGGGTTGGTCGCAGCTTTGCAGACTTCAAGAAATTTGCCCCTGCCATTTTCTCTGGATCCACCATCCCTGTTGATGCTGAGCGGTGGGTGCGAGACATGGAGAAGGCTTTTCTGGCCCATGGTAGTCAGGATATGGAGTAGATCAGATTTGCTACCTATCTTCTCCAGGGAGAAGCCTATGATTGGTGGTTAGTCGAGGAGCAGCGTCGGAATGGACAGATTATTTCTTGGGGAGAGTTTAGAGAGATATTCTTCGACAAATACTTCCCCAGGAGTGTACAGAGACAGATGGAATCAGAGTTTATCAAATTGGAGCAAAAGGATCTTTCTGTGGCCCAGTATGAAGCTGAATTCATCAGGTTGGCCCGTTTTGCTCCAAATATTGTGACCAATGAAATAGCCAAGGTCACCAGATTCACTGAGGGACTGCGACCCAGACTGAGGCAAGCGGTCAATGCATTTGAGCTTCTCACTTATAGTGCTGTAGTGAATAAGGCCTTGGTGATTGAGAGGGATATGAATGCTGTTCAAAAGGATTGGAAGCTGCGGAAGAAGAGAAAAGGGCCTACTTCTGGCCAATCCTCTGCTCAGGCTAAGAAGAAGGGTGCACAACAGACTCCAGTTGAACCACAGAATAAGGAGACTCGTTGCATTCATTGTGGTAACTCCCACCCTGGAAAGCCTTGCCGCAGAGTGACTGGTGCCTGCTTTGTCTGTGGGAAAACTGATCACAAAATTGCTACCTATCCCTTTCGGAAGGATCATCAGCCTTCTTCAAGTTAAGGAATGAGCCAGCAACAGCAGCAGCAGCCACCGAGGACCCAGGGACGGGTCTTCAACCTCACTCAGCAGGATGCTTCCGCATCTAATTCTATGGTGACAGGTATACCCTTTAATGTTATATCCAGTATTACATTCTTATCTAGTACAATACATTGACAGTTAAGTAATAGTAGGTGCAATCCTTAATGTTAAAACAAATTAAACTTATGTCCAGGAATGATTAAAGTAGGTACTGCTTACGCTCAAACTTTAATTGACCCGGGTGCCACGCATTCTTTCATATCTGACATCTATCTTGACAAGAATGCATCATTGACACCTATTCCTCTGGAGCAAGAGCTGCATATTGCGCTTCCAAATGGAGATGTTATGAAAGTTAGCACAGTATGCAAATCTTGCCTAATTATCTTGGAGAATAGGAGGTTGAATGCTGATCTCATTGTCCTCCCACTGAATTTTTTCGATGTTATCCTTGGAATGGATTGGTTGGCCTCCTGTCATGCTTCAGTTGACTGCTTCAGAAAGACTGTCAACTTCAAAATTTCAAGCCAGCCTAATTCAGTTTTATTGGTGGTCAGGAACACCTAGCCTCAGTGTTCATATCAGCGATGCAGGCTGGAAAGTATTTGATGAGTGGTGGTCAAGGATTTCTTGCTGTAGTCAAGGACCTTCATCAGGAAGAGACCAAGTTGGAGGATATTCCTATAGCTCGAGAATTCCCTGATGTCTTTCCTGAGGATTTGACTAATTTACCTCCTGATCGGGAAGTCGAATTCTCTATTGATCTAGTTCCTGGAACTGGACCTATATCAAAGGCCCCTTACCGTATGGCCCCGGCCGAGCTAAAAGAACTGAAGGATCAACTGCATGAGTTCCTAGATCGAGGATTTATTAGACCCAGTGCTTCTCCTTGGGGTGCTCCAGTTCTATTTGTTAAGAAGAAGGATGGCAGTCTTCGACTCTGCATTGATTACCGGGGAATCAATAAAGTAACAGTGCAAAATAAGTATCCTCTGCCAAGGATTGACGACTTGTTTGATCAACTTCAAGCACTACAAGAGATATTAAATATTGCGACGCCCAAATGCGTCGCAATTGCGTCGCTAAACATGATATTGCGACGCAATAGCGACGCAATGACGGCGTCGCTCAACTGTCCGTCGCAATACCCTTTGTCGCAATTGCGTCGCAATATTGCGACTCTCTGCGACGAAACTGCGACGCATGCAAATGCGTCGCTATATTTAATATTAATTTTTAAAAATAAAATTATTATTAAATATTGCGACGTACTAAAATGCGTCGCAATATTGTGACTTATCCAGATGCATCGCAATATTTAATAATAATATTTTTGGTATAATAGTAATGCAATTCTGAGTCGCTAATGCATCGCAAATAAAAATTATTTTAAAATATTGCGACGCATGGTCATTGCGTCGCAATATTTATTAAATTTTAAGATAAAATAGCGACTCAATTTTTAGTCGCTAATGCGTCGCTATTAAATTTATTTTTAAATTATTGCGATGCAAGGTCATTGCGTCGCAATATTTAATAATAATATTTTGAAAATATTAGCGATGCAATTTCAGTCGCTAATGCGTCGCAAATTTTTTTTAAAAAAATATAAAAATTTAAAAATTAAAACGGTTAATACAATTTCGCTAAATCTAAATATTGATACAAACATTTTTCACTCAATCCAAACAATAATAAATTTCAAAAATAATTTATATATTAAAATTTTGAAGTTTTTACAACATAAAAAAAAAATACATCAAGAATCTGGGCGATCACGTGGAGGCTGTGGAGGCTGAAGACTCTGCGACAAGCGTCTAACCATATCCCGCAAATAATGCATCTCATCTCGCATGTCTGCAACCTCCTGATCCCGGCCTCGCATACGATCCTCAAAATCCTGCTCGACCTCCTGGCGAATCTCCTCTGCAATAGATCTGCGAAGGTCCTGTAAACGCTCGGGAGGAAGATCACCAGGAACTCGCGAGCTGGAGGCCTGATGGGGAAAAAATGTAGAAGCTCTAGTGCCCAGACCATAGACCCTGCGGTCTCGTGGCTGGGCACCAACAGCCTCCAAAAACACACGCCGACTCTCCTCTGCTGAGAGTTCGACGGGCGTCTCCCCATCAGTAGAGTCGACCTGCGATGCCTGGGAGCGAAGCTCCTCGACTCGTGTCTTGAAATTATGAAATCAATAATAAATGAGTTAATAAATTTCTCGAAATAAAATTTAGAAATTAAACAGATACTACATAATCTAATTTCTTACCGCAACCTCCCGTGATCGCGTATCGACCCAGGAACCGTCCCTCCTGGTGTGTGTCGCCCTGAATAGACGAAACTCACCAGGATCTCCGCCCTCCTGCTCAGACTATAACAATAAAAAAATGATATTAATACAAATATTTGTAAATAACTAAAATAGTAATTAAAATATTTATGTTTTCTTACCATACGCCGTCTGTGCTCCTGAATCGAAATGGAGCCCGAAGTATGACGGGAGAGACCCGTGCCAGGACCGCCCTTCTCAGATCGGCGGTTCGTGCTGGCTGATGCGGACCTCCTGCGCCAGCCATCGGACTCCCAGGCCTGCTGCCACTCGTGCCAAATACCCTCTGGCACGTGCGCAGGACGCTGACCCGATGACCTCCAACGATGAAGCATGTCGGAGTATCGGCGTCGCGTCAGAGCCTCCCATGCTGCCCTAATGGCATCATGGCTGGCAGGATCCCACGTAAACTTTTTCTGCATTAAAATAAACAGTTAGTTTCTGAATTTATTAAGTTTAAGAAATTTTATATCACTGATAAATTGTATTTAATAAGTTTACCTGAAACTCAGAAAAATAAAACTCCCTCGTGGCTGGAGATACGTGGCGCCAATCGTAGCCACTGGGATCTGCACGCCTCTGAAATACGGCGCTGATGTGGCTGGATACATGATGCTGCTCAATGAATCTGTTAAAAAAATGCATGTTTATAAGTAATTGACTTAAAAACAAACAATATTTTTAATTAGTATATACTTACATCCCCTGAGCATCAAGTCGAAGTAAAGTGCGGCCGAGGTGGAAGAACTCTCGGAGGTCTGTGCCGATCGGCTAGATGGTAATACTGCTGGAGAGATCGAAGGCTGCGCCTCTGCTGGAGATCCAAACTCTCCATCTCCGACGCTCATGTGATCTGATGTAGCAGGGCTACGTCTCTGCTCACTCCGTCTGTCGTCGGTAGATCTACCTCTGCCCGTCATACTGAAAATACTAAAGATTCACACAATTAAATTACGATTAATGATTGACTATGTAAGAATTTAACACTTATAAAAAAAGTTAAATTTTAAAAAACCTCTATGTTTAATCGGTGTCATTTGTTTCGTGAAATGTTGGTTCAACATCCGATGCCGTATCGGATTGCGAATCAGTTTCATTATCATCGGAAGGAAACCGAACATTTGCATCCGCAATTTCTTGGACATCACCATTTGGATCTCTAAGTGATGTTTCAGGAGCCCTTGTGTCGTCCTCAATTGCATGCATTTCCATCTCATCCTCTTGAAATGCAGGGCACTCGGCTGATTGACTTGATGAACTCTCCTCTAATACGATTGTTGAACGTGGGACGATTTTAGAAACGGCCCACCAATCTCGCTTGTCGTTGCGCAAACTTGGATATCCGCAGTAAAAGACTTGCTGAGCTTGGGATGCAAGGATGAATGGGTCATATTTCTGTAATCTTCGTCGATGGTTCACTTCAACCAAATTGTAGTCGTTATGAACCCTTTTGCCCACAGGAACTATCGGATCGAACCAATCACAACGAAACAATACGGTTCGTTTCATAGGCCAACCGGGATATTCAACTTCAACCACCTCTACTAACTTTCCATAATAATCCTGCATATTTGCTCCAACACTTTCTCCTTTCACACACACGCCCCAGTTCTGCGTGCCTCTTGAAGCTGCTAATCGTTCAATCTGAAATTTGTACCCATTTACAAAATAGCCAGTAGAGGTTGTTACGGTCTTCAATGGCCATTGCGATAGACATTTAATGAAAATATTGTCGGTTGTGGACCATGGACCGTTGACCTATAAATTAATAAGCTATTGACATCCAATTCAAAAAATAAAGCCATTATCGAAATTGATTGAGTGATACTACTCACAAATTCATAAAACCAGTAAGCAAACTCCGTTTCTAATTTCTGCCCAATTGCAACTTGACTGATGTCGGGATTCATCTGTCGTTGTCTATCACAAAACATCCTTATGGGATGAAAAGGATGAAAACTAATGTTAGAAATTAAATATTATGGTATATTGTTATTTAAATTTAAATTTCCAATTTAGCATTGAAGTATACACTTACTCAATATATGGATCGACTTCTCGACAGTTCATTAGGATGTAATAATGTGCTGCATTATACTCCATATCGCTAAGATTTCTTGACTTCTGCCCACCAAATGAACGGCCGATAGCTTTAAAAATTGATATTCTACCGTCATTAGCTTCTGCTTCGTCCACACATACGTCATCGTTACGACCATGATTTCGGCTCCTCGTGTGGACGTGACCCTCAAAGTAATGCGAGGCAAAAGCTGAAACTTCTTCGACCAAGTGTGCATTGCATATAGAACCTTCAACCCTTGCCTTATTACGCACATTATTTTTTAACTTCTTAAGATACCTATATGTAAAGTTGCAACAAAAAATTAACAATTTTTCAAGCAATGAAATAATATTTGAAATGTCAACATATCTTAATGATGTATATATTTACCTCTCGAAAGGATACATCCAGCGATACTGCACGGGACCAGCTATGCTCGCTTCGTATGGCAAGTGAACCGGTAAATGCTCCATTGAGTCAAAAAAACTGGGAGGAAATATTCGCTCAAGCTTGCATAAAATAATTGGAATTTCCTCCTCAAGCCTTGCCATGGATGCAGAAGTAATGACTGCGGCAGATAACTCCTTGAAGAATAAGCTGAGCTCCGTAATTGCCTTCCAGACATGTTGCGGAAGCAACTCACGAAAAGCTATAGGTAATAACCGTTGCATGAAAACATGGCAGTCGTGACTCTTCATGCCGAACAACTTGAGCTTATGCATGTCCACACACCTACCGATATTTGAGGCATAACCATCTGGAAATTTTAACCCTCTAAGCCAGTTACATAAAACTTCTCGTGAATTTCTGTCAAGAGTGTAACATGCTTTAGGATAGGTCCCATCGGCACTCCTTCTCAAATCACCTCTTCTGCAGTACTGATTAAGTTCTTCTCTTGACTTTGCAGTATCTTTTGTTTTTCCCGGGATGTTTAGCACCGTGTTAAATATGTTATCAAAGAAATTTTTCTCGATATGCATAACATCCAAGTTGTGCCGGATGAGATTTGTGCTCCAATAAGGCAAATCCCAAAATATACTTCGCTTCTTCCAGTTATGTTCTTTACATATACGGCCATTTATTCTATCTGCATCTGGTTCCCATGCATACATCAACCCCAAATGCTCTATAGAATCAAATAGATCCGTGCCGGACCTAACCGGTTCGGCAAATTTTGTGACTGCTTTGTTCTTCCGGAAGGCGATCAAGTTACGCCTGTAAGGATGATTTGGGGGCAAGAACTTCCTATGGTTATCAAACCATGACTGCTTACCACTCTTCTGCAATGTAAATGCATCCGAATCATACATGCAATGAGGGCATGCCAGACGTCCAGCAGTGCTCCAACCAGACAACATTGCATATGCCGGAAAATCACTTATTGTCCACATCAAAGCAGCTCTCATTAAGAAATTCTGTTTCATAGAAATGTCGTAGGCTACGACTCCTGTTTCCCACAACATTTTCAATTCGGCCACCAACGGTTGCAGAAAGACATCAATCTTTTCCTTTGGATTTGATGGTCCTGGAACCAAAACGGTTAAAAACATTGCAGTATCTTTCATGCACTTCCATGGAGGAAGGTTATATACAGTCAGTATCACAGGCCAACATGAATACTGTTGCCCCGCTTGACCAAATGGTTGGAAGCCATCGGTACAAAGACCTAATCTCACATTCCTTATATCTTCAGCGAAATCAGGATGATTTTCATTGAAATGCTTCCAAGCCTTTGAATCTGATGGATGCCGCATTTCA
>UESW01001727.1:77857-112914 GCA_900491605.1 Calamus simplicifolius | reverse complement strand
GATCGGCCACGATCGATCCCGGACCGTGGCGATCGGTCCAAGATCGGCGACGATCCGACGGTTGCGATCGATCCAAGCCCTGATCCCGATCGGCCACGACCGATCCCAGACCGTTGCTATCGGTCCAAGATCGGCGACGATCCAACGGTTTGCGATCGATCCAAGCCATGATCCCGATCGGCCACGACCGATCCGGACCGTTGCGATTGGTCCGATCGGTGACGATCCGACGGTTGCGATCGATCCAAGCCCTGATCTCGATCGGCCACAACCGATCCCAGACCGTGGCGATCGGTCCAAGATCGACGATGATCCGATGGTTGCGATCGATCCAAGCCCTAATCCCGATTGGCCATGACCGATCCCGGACCGTTGCGATCGGTCCAAGATCGGCGACGATCCGACGGTTGCGATCGATCTAAGCCGTGATCCCGATCGGCCACGACCGATCTCGGACCGTGGCGATCGGTCCGATCGGTGATCGATGATCCGACGGTTGCGATTGATCCAAGCCCTGATCCCGATCGGCCACGACCGATCCCGGACCGTGGCGATCGGTCCAAGATCGGCGACGATCCGACGGTTGCGATCGATCCAAGCCCTGATCCCGATCGGCCACGACCGATCCCGGACCGTTGCGATCAGTCCAAGATCGGCGACGATCCAAGCCGTGATCCCGATCGATCCAAGCGTGGTAATTTTTTAATATGATAATTATATTATATAAAAAATTAATTTTAATTATTATAATTACGACGCAACAAGTGTGTCGCTATATTAAAACATAATTTTTTTAATTAATTTTTTGGTTCATTACGTCGCTAATGCGTCGCTATTTAATATAATTAATTTTTAAAAACATTGCAACGCACTGTGTTACGTCGCAATTATTTTTTCTCATATTTATACTTTATAAAATTTAATTTTATTTAAAATAATTGCGATGCATTTATTGTGTCGCTAAATTAAAAATAATTTTAATTTATTTTCTGGTTTCTTGCATCGCTAATGCGTCGTTATTTAAAATATTTAATTTTTTTCAAACCATTGCGACGCACTAAATGCGTCGCAATATTTTTTAAATATTTATACTTTAAAAAATTTAATTTCATTTAAATTATTTACGACGTAATTTATGCGTCACTAAATTAAAAATAATTTTTCTAATTTTCTTATTTATTGCGTCGCTAATGCGTCGCTATTTAATATATTTAATTCTTTTAAAAACATTGCGATGCACTGTGTTGCGTCGTAATATTTTTTTTTGATATTTAAATTTTATAAAATTTAATTTCATTTAAATTATTTGCGACGCAATCGGTGCGTCACTAAATTTAAAATAATTTCTCTAATTTTCTATTTTATTGCGTCGCTAATGCGTCGCTATTTAACAAATTTAATTCTGTTCAAAACATTGCGACGCAACTCAGTGCGTCGCAATATTTTTTTCTGATATTTAAATTTATAAAATTTAATTTAAAAATATTGCGACGCATTATTTGCATCGCAATATTAAAATATTAATTTTTTTAATTTTATGGTTAATTGAGTCGCTAATGCGTCGCTAATTGCATCGCAATATTTTGTTGTCACAGAGGCATCGCAAAGTGGTCGCAATTTAGCGACGCAATGATGCGTCGCTAAACTTGCGTCGCTATTTCAGTATTTTCTTGTAGTGAAGGAGCCCGGATATTCTCAAAGATTGATCTTAGGTCCGAGTACCATCAGCTCAAAGTCAAGGAGGGAGATGTGCCTAAAACAACATTCAGAACCAGATATGGCCACTATGAGTTCTTGGTAATGCCGTTTGGGTTAACTAATGCCCCAGCAGCATTCATGGACTTAATGAACAGAATTTTTAAGCCATATCTGGATCAGTTTGTGGTGGTTTTCATTGATGATATTCTGATATATCTAAGAGCCATAAGGAGCATGAGGACCCTGAGAATCGTGCTACAGATTCTTCGAGAGAAGAAGCTTTATGCCAAGCTGCAGAAGTGTGAGTTTTGGTTGGATCAAGTATCTTTCTTGGGTCATATAATATCTAAAGATGGTGTATCTGTGGACCCGAAAAAGATTGAAGCTATCACTAACTGGAGCCAACCTTCCAATGTGGCAGAAGTCAGAAGCTTCTTGGGATTAGCCAGGTATTACCGAAAATTTGTGAAGAATTTTTCTCGCATTGCTCTACCCCTAACTCGCTTAACCCAAAAGCGAGTGAAGTTTGACTGGACAGTGGAGTGTGAGAAAAGTTTCCAGGAGTTAAAGCAGTGCCTGGTGTCAGCTCCCATTCTTGTTCTTCCAACGGGATCTGAAGGTTTTACTATATACACTGATGCCTCTCGGAAAGGATTGGGATGTATTTAATGCAAAATGAAAGAGTGATAGCTTATGCCTCCAGACAACTAAAACCTTATGAGCAGAATTATCCTACTTATGATCTGGAATTGACTGCTGTGGTTTTTGCTCTGAAGATTTGGCGGCATTATCTATATGGAGTGTCGTGTGATGTGTATATAGATCATAAGAGTTTAAAATACATCTTCACACAGAAGGAGCTGAATTTAAGGCAGAGGAGGTGGTTGGAACTATTGAAGGACTATGACCTGAATATACAGTATCATCCTGGGAAGGCCAATGTAGTAGCTGATGCCTTGAGCAGAAAATCCTCGTCTGAGTTAGTTGCTATGATTACTTCCCAGCCTCACGTATTGAGAGATCTGGAGAAGTGGGAGGTTGGTCTGAGAGTACAGCATCTGATGGACTTGTTGCAGCACTTGTACTCCAGCCGACCTTAGTTGACAGAATCAAGTCCTCCCAGATGGAAGATCTAGATCTATAAAGGATTAAAGAAGTGGTGCAGTCAGGAGTTCAGAATGAATTTTATATAATGAAAGATGGATCCTTGAAATTTGAAGGGAGACTTTGTGTGCCAAAAGTGAAGAGCTAAAGGCTGAAATTTTGAAGGAGGCTCACTACTCTCCCTATACTGTGCATCCAGGTGGCACTAAGATGTACAGAGACTTAAAGAAAAATTTTGGTGGAAAGGCATGAAGAGGGAGATTGCTCAGTATGTGGCCAAGTGCTTGGTGTGTCAGCGAGTGAAAGCCGAGCATCAAAGGCCTACGGGACCACTTCAGTCTTTGATGATTCCACAGTGGAAATGGGAAAAGATTACAATAGACTTTGTGACTGGTCTGCCCAAAACCCCTAAGAGAAACGATGCAGTTTGGGTCATTGTGGACAGACTAACAAAATCAGCTCATTTTCTACCTTTCAGAGTTGGGGTCTCTAGTGAAGATTGGCTAATTTGTATATTGAGCAGATTGTGAGACTCCATGGTGTTCCGGTATCTATTGTATCAGATAGAGATACCAGGTATGTGTCCCAGTTCTGGAAGAGTCTTCATAAGGCCATGGGAACCAAACTAAACTTCAGTACAGCCTATCATCCCCAGTCAGATGGACAATCAGAGAGGACCATACAGATTCTAGAGGACATATTGCGAGCCTGTGTGATGGACTTGGGTGGAGCTTGGGATAACCACTTACCTTTGGTGGAGTTTGCATATAATAATAGTTACCAAGCCAGCATCCAGATGGCTCCATTTGAAGCTCTGTATGATAGGAGGTGCAGATCTCCTATATGTTGGGATGACGTGGGGGAAAGGAAATTGCTAGGCCCTGAGCTGATTCAGCAAACAATAGATAAGGTGCATTTGATCAGGGAGCGTCTTCGTATAGCTCAGAGCAGGAAAAAGAGTTATGCTGATGTCAGAAGAAGGGAATTGGAATTCCAGGTTGGGGATCATGTCTTCTTAAGGGTATCACCAACCAAAGATGTGATGAGATTTGGGATTAAAGGAAAGCCGAGTCCACGTTATATTGGACCTTTTGAGATCTTGAGCAGAGTCGGAGAGGTTGCTTACAGCCTGGCACTGCCTCCGATTCTATCTGGGATACACAATGTTTTTCAGAGCCTCATGAATGAAGAAGGATAATTGGCATGGAAGAAGCTTCTATTAAATAGACTTAGTTTCATTCTATTGATTTAGTTCAGATTTGCTTGTGTGTAGGGCAGATAGCCCAAGACTGATAATTATGGTTTGTAATAAATCATGGATGTGAATTTTTCTTTATATGATTTATGTGATGAAGTTCGAGATGCATTGCATGCCTGGCATGCGGCGGGTTGTCATCCTAGTTCAAATTTTGGGACTGGGGCGTGACAGCTTGTAACGACCCGGGCCCACGGGCCCGTTTCGTTACAAGAAAGCAAGATGGACAAGGTCCACACCAACTTGGGCTACCACAGTCCAAAAAGGGATCCAATTGATGCATTGTCCTTCTTGCTTAACCGGTTATAAACCACTCAACCAATTCCTAATTTCCCAATGTGGGACTATTGGGAGGGGCATCACAATCTATCCCTTATAGAGGTGACGTCCTCGTCGCTAGAGGCAATTGATCACAACGACCAGGCAGGCAGGATTCTAGAGGTGGCCCCCACAGGTTCAAGAGGTGGCTCCCATCAATGTAGCACTTTGCCCTGTGGCCTCCACAGGTTCAAGAGGTGGCTCTCATCGATGTAGCACTTTGCCCTGTGTGGCACTTAGCTCCTGTACTTCCGACTGATACATGGCTCTGATACCATATTGTAACGACCCGGGCCTGTGGGCCCGGGTCGTTACAACTTGGTAGCAATTGGGCTTGCCCCAAGTCATTCGATTCATTTGAAAATTAACTACTAAAAACTTTATGATAAAAAACTTTCTATCTAGCATTTAATAAAAAAGTTATCTACAGAGATAGCTGCGCAAAGGAAATTAGTTATATAAATGATTACTTAAGAAATATATTTATAAAAGTTGTGACTTCATTTCTTATAAAACGATCAACAAGTCTTCATTTGGAACTATCTATACTCTATCAACATAGATGAAATTATATTCTCTTAGCTTGCTATCTTACGAGTTGATTTCTCTGTCAAATTGGAGCTTCCACATGCTCTAAGTTCAATCATGCAAGCAATATGTATAAATGCAGATCTACTTCCTATGATCTAATCTGTTTTCTTTGATGAATATTTTTCTTTTCATTTTAATCACTCAAATGTAAGGGTCCAAGAAAGAAGGAAAACTATATTTAATTAAATTGGTCTAATCGACCATGATCAGTTCAAGAATTCTTTATATGAAAATGATATCATAACATCTCGTGGCTAATATCTTGTATTAGTGGCAGCAAGCAAAAGTAATTCAAGTTCTTGAGCCCAAGGACCAAAAATTGGAAGAAACTCTTTCGACATCATTAATACAATAGAAGAATATCTTGAACTACTAACAAGAAGTACTTGTACGGACTTTTAGCAATAATAATTGAATAAGAGAGGCTCAAGCCAAAGTTCAGCAATCATGGACTCCAACCTCCTATTATGAAATCTCTTTTCCTGACATTCTTCAGGTTCTTGTTCGAGCATCAAGCATTTTCTTTTAAACGCAATGGATGCACCACAAGTAATAATGAAGTCAAAAAAATCACTTGTTTCTTCCTGAAAATTGGTTATCACAGACCTAAGAATTTGTAGAACAATTGAGGGAAGGAAATGATCCCAAAAATGCCAAAACAAATGCTAGGCCAACCTTAAGCTGATTAGAACTGCTACATTACAACACACTGAAACTTGAAACTGGTCATAGGGGTTTAGATGGGAGGGACAAAAATGAAAAATTTAGGTAGCCAAAACAATCTCAAACAGCAAAAAATAATAGGAGACTGGAACAAAAAACTTGAGCTGCAGTAGGATCTTGAAGTGCTTGAAGCCCGGAGACATCGGCACAGCCACCATGATGCAAACAGGGTTGCAATGAGATATATGGACAAGTTGGATGCATAAAAAGTAGCCAAACTGAAGCAAGGTCGAAGAGAAATTGTTTGAGAGCAAGGCTAGTTAGTTTCCTAAATTATTTTATTTCCTATAGCTTTTTAGTTTCCTAAATTATTTTATTTCATATAGCTTTTTAGTTTCCTAAATTATTTTATTTCCTATAGCTTTTTAGTTTCCTAAATTATTTTATTTCCTATAGACTATAAATAGTTGTTTTAGGGTTTTGAGAGGGGTGATCAATTTTGTTAAAGTTTGAAAAATTCATCTTGAGAGAGTTTTCTCTGAATCGCTTGCGAGTGATAGTTTATCTTGGAGTTCAGTTGTTGTTATTGAATTCTTGTTTATTCCAACGCTTTCGCACTGCATCAAATTGGTATCAGAGCAAGGTGAGTTCCTGCAAGATGTCTTCTGGCAATGACGTCGACGCGGTCGCACTCATGACGGTGCTTATGATGCGGGAGTCCAAGGGGCTGATCAACTGGTTCTAAGGACGGAGATAAATATTATAAATCGAAGATTGAGGTGGGTAGAGCAGCTTGTTGAGACTTTGATCGGGCGATTTGATACTATGGAGGTCGCTAATAATAGGGGTAGGATCGACGACAGAAGACGACCTAGGCCACGAGAAGATTATGATATTCCAATCAATGAACCCATCAGTGCAAATCGGAGGGTACAGATCTCTAATGTTGATTCAGAGGAAGAGGCTTTGGGGTTTGAGAGGAGGCAACCACCTATGAGGGGTGGCTATGGTGGAGGAAGAAACCAAAGGGAGTACCGTGATTATGATGATTATGATCACGCCGATGGAGGGGATTACCACTAAGGGTAGATCTTCCCTATTTCAATGGTACATTAATATCGAAGAATTTCTTGATTGGACGGAGGTGGAGAGGTTCTTTAATTACAAGGATGTGCCAGAAGAATGTAGGGTGAAAACGATGGCGTATAAGTTGAAGGATGGTGCTTCCGCTTGTGGGAGAGAGTGCAGAGTAGGTGGTTGAGAGAAGGGAGACAACCCGTGCAAACATGGATCCGCATGAAGCAACTAATGAAAGGTGAGTTTTTTCACCCTGATTATAAACAAATACTTTTCCAACAGTACCAATGATGTCGCCAAGGGTTACGAACCGTCCATAAATATACTGCTGAATTTATGCGATTAGCTGAGCGCAATGATTTGAGAAAAAGTGAGGGGCAATAAGTGGCTAGGTATGTTGATGGATTAAAGTTGCAGATAAGAGATAAAATTGAGATCACGGTATTGAGGAGCATGTGTGAGGCTAAAAATATGGCATTATGGGCTGAACTCGTGCTGAACGATAAGAACACCAGATTTGATGATGGTGGGCGTAGATATGGCTTTGATAGGGCTGAATGTAGTGGAACCAGCAGGTGGTTGATGATAAAGAGGAGTGCTGCAGAGAAGCCGAATAGTAGTGGTGAGAAGAAGAATGAAAGGGCTATGGAAAAGCGGCCGATGGAATCTAAGGAAGGCCAGAAGCAATCCAACCCATATGCAAAACCCATCCTGGGAAAGTGTTACCGCTGCAATCAACCGGGGCATAGATCCAATGAGTGCCCAAGTCGAAGAGCTGTCAATATGTTAAGCGAGAAGAGGAGGAGGATATTTGTTGTGATCCTAATGGGGATGAAGAGTACTTTGGGGAGGATTATGAAGAGCATGAGCCCTCATATGTGATCAGGAGGCTCATGTTAACGCCAAAACAGGAAGATAGCACTCAATGCCACCAGTTGTTTCATACTAGGTGCACGATTGGTGGAAGAATGTTTAATCTAATCATGGATAGTGGGAGTAGCGAAAACATCATCAGTAGGCAGGTGGTTAGGAAATTGCAGTTACCCGTAGAGAAGCACCCTAATCCATATACCATTGGATGGATTAAGGCCGCTGAGAAGATTGATGTTCAGGAAAGGTGTAGGGTGCCCTTTTCCATTGGGAAATATAGCGATGAAGTCTACTGTGAAATAGTAGACATGGTGCTTGTCATCTTCTATTCGGGTGCCCATGGTAGTTTGATGTGGATGCCAAACATTCTGGCAAAGAGAACCTCTATAGGTTAGCGAAGGATGGTAAGAGATACACACTATTACCTCTTAAAGTAGCGCTATGTCCTAAAGGCTCTAAGCCTGAAAGACGGTTTTCCTATCCATTGTGAGCTCAGAGAAAGAAGTAGAGGAAGATATGAAGGAGACCAAGGAGGTGCATGCCTTGGTGGTGAAGAATGTACTGAAGGTAGAGGAGGAGATTGTTGATGAAGTTCCTGAGGTAGTGAAGGGGGTGTTAGAAGAATTCAAAGAAGTGACTGCATATAACTTACCTGAGGGGCTTTCTCCTTGAGAGACATACAGCACCAGATCGATTTGGTGCCGGGGGCAAGCCTTCCTAACTTACCGCATTACAGGATGAGCCCCAAGAAAACGGAAATCCTCCAGGAGAAGGTTCAAGAATTGCTAGACAAAGGCTTCATCAGGGACAGCCTGAGTCCATGTGCTGTACCAGCCCTGATCACTCCCAAGAAGGATGGGAGCTAGAGGATATGTGTTGATAGTAGGCTATCAACATGATCACCATTGGGTATAAGTTCCCAATACCCCGTATTGAAGATATGCTTGACAGGTTGAGTGGGGCAGTCATCTTTTCTAAGATAGACTTGAGGAGTGGATATCACCGATTAGAGTGAGGCCAGGCGATGAATGGAAGACTGCCTTCAAGACAAAGGAAGGATTATATGAATGGCTAGTGATGTCGTTTGGTCTCAGCAACGCACCTAGCACCTTTATGCGTGTCATGATTCAGGTACTTAAGCCCTTTATTGGCAAATTTATGGTAGTGTACTTTGATGATATATTAATTTATAGCAAGTTGAGGATGAGCACATTGACCACTTGAGGAGTGTATTGGCTGTATTGAAGGAGTATAAATTATATGCTAATTTGAAAAAGTGTATGTTTATGTCTAAAAGGCTATTGTTTCTGGGGTTTGTGGTAAGTGGTGATGGCATTACTGGATGAAGGGAAAGTGAAAGCCATTAGAGAGTGGCCTAATCCCAAAACTGTGACTGAGTTGAGAAGCTTCTTGGGATTGGCCAGTTTTTACAGGCGCTTATCAGGCATTTTAGCACCATTGTTTGCTCCTTTGACATAGTGTCTGAAGAAAGGGAAGTCTAATTGGAGTGAAGAAGCTGAAGCCGGGTTTGCCCTTTTGAAAGAGAAGTTGTGTAGTGCCCTGTGTTGGCATTACCCAACTTTGAAAGTTGTTCACAGTTGATTGTGATGCTAGCAGAGTAGGAATTGGAGCTGTACTCTCCCAGGAAAAGAGACCAATCGTTTTCTATAGCGAAAAGCTCTGTGATGCTAGAAGAAACTGGTCCACCTATGACAAGGAGTTCTATTCAGTGGTAAGAGCATTAAGAGTGTGGGAACATTATTTAGTGTGTAAGGAATTTGTTTTATATTCGGATTGTGGGGCTTTAAAGAACTTGAGTAATCAAAACAGGATTAGCAAGGATATGCATGCTAGATGGATCCAGGTTTTGCAAAGGTTTCCTTCAAGCTAATGCATAAGTTTGGAACCCAAAATAGAGTTGCGGATGCTCTGAGCAGGAGGGTAGATGTGTTAACTGTGATTAGTGCTGAGGTTATCGGGTTTGAACATATGAAGGAATTGTATGCTGGAGACAGTGATTTTGGTGAGATCTAGGGCAAGTATGGTAGTAGGGAACCCTGTGGGGATTAGTTATCAGGTTTGAACAGATGAAGGAATTGTATGCTGGAGATAGTGATTTTGATGAGATCTAGGGCAAGTGTGGTAGTAGGGAACCCTGTGGGGATTACCATGTACATGAGGGTTATTTGATGAAGGGCAATCAACTATGTATTCCTTAATCCTCTTTAAGGGAGAAGTTAATCAGGGACTTGCATGGAGGAGGATTGGCAGGTCACCTGGGAAGGGATAAGACCCTTGCAGCTGTAGCTGAACGATATTTTTGGCCTCAGTTGAGGAAGGAGGTGTACAAGATTATTCAGAGGTGCTATACTTGCCAAACATCCAAGGGACATTCTCAAAGTACTGGGTTATATACACCCTTGCCAGTACCTGAGAATATTTCGGAGGACCTTTCTATGGACTTTGTCCTAGGTTTGCCTCGTACCCAACGAGGTGCTGACTCTGTTTTTGTAGTGGTTGCAGGTTCTCCAAGATGGCTCACTTCATTCATTGTAGGAAGACTTCAGATGCCCATGCCATTGCCAAACTATTTTTTCGGGAGGTTGTGAGATTGCATGGAGTACCCAGATCCATCACATCCAACAGAGACACCAAATTCCTCATCTACTTTTGGAAGACATTGTGGTACATTTGATTCCACCTTGAATTATAGCAGCATGGCATACCCACGGACATATGGATAAACAAAAGCTACCAACAGGACTTTAGGGAATTTCATCAGAAGTATTTGTGGAGAAAAACCATGACAATGGGATTTGTGTTTGCCACAGGCGGAGTTCGCCTACAACAATTCCATCCATCGAACCACATGAAGATTCCCATTCTCCATCGTCTATACCAAAGTACCACAACATGCACTAGATTTGGTGAAGCTTCCAAAGCTGGCTGAGTATAGCATACCGGCTAAACACATGGCAGAGCATTGGCAAAGCACTTCAGAAGATGTCAAAGCAAAAATGGAGAAAGCCAACGCAAGTACAAGGAGGTGGCTGACAGAAGATGGAAGGAACTACTCTTTAAGGTAGGGGATCAGGTGATGGTCTTTCTCAGGAAAGAGCGGATTCCCGTGGGTACTTATAACAAGTTACGATCACGAAAGTATGGACCTTACAAGATTGTCCAAAAGATCAATGATAATGCTTATGTTGTTGATCTTCCTGCGACTATGGCGATTTTGAAGACTTTCAATGTGACAGATTTACATGCATTCTTTCCGGACAATACACCTCTATTTCCAAATGAGAACTTGGGTCGAGTTCTTCGCAGGAGGGATAGAATGATGCAAACAGGGTTGCAATGAGATATATGGACAAGTTGGACGCATGAAAAGCAGCCAAACCAAAGCAAGGACGAAGAGAAGTTGTTTGAGAGCAAGGCTAGTTAGTTTCCTAAATTATTTTATTTTTTATAGCTTTTTAGTTTCCTAAATTATTTTATTTCCTATAGCTTTTAGTTTCCTAAATTATTTAATTTCCTATAGCTTTTAGTTTTCTAAATTATTTTATTCCTATAGACTATAAATAGTTGTTTTAGGGTTTTTGAGACGGGAGATCAATTTTATTAAAAGTTGAAAAAATTCATCTTGAGAGAGGTTTTCTCTGAATCGCTTGCGAGTGATTGTTTATCTTGGAGTTCAGTCGTTGTTATTAAATTCTTATTTATTCCAATGCTTTCGCACTGCGTCAACCTATGTCAGTCACAAATTTTGATTATTCTAATACGTGGCATGGTACGCTTGGGTATACAAAATATGAATAAGGAATGATGATTTTATATTTTATTCCAAAATCTCAAATCAATTTTTTTTAAAAAAATGTGAAAACTATATATAAGCCAAACTACTTAGAGAACCATTCAAATAAGTGAAGAATGATATAAAATGTTGTAATTAATTTATAGTGACATATGTAATAGTAACAATGTCATAATACATGAAAGTAAATATTTCTTGTACGGATGATCATTCAAATATTTTTATGTTTATCTAATCAATTCATTATTTGACAACTTTAAATTTTATAAAACTAAGTTGAAAATCAATTAGAAAAGAAATTAAAATTTCGTGGACCAATGGAGGTAGGGGTGAGTATGGGTCAAGCAACCAGTGGGCTGGGCCAGGCAATTTGCGGGCCTACCCAAGCTTGACTTAAAAATTTTCAGGCTCAAGTCACAAATTTTAGCCTATGGAACCATGTTGAACCTAAGTATCTAAGCCTATTCAAATTTTGGGCTGAGCTCAAGCTTAAAAAAAAAAAGATCAAACTTGGTTTGACCTCATCTGATATAATTTTTATATAAAGGCCTTAAAAATCAAGTCAAACAAAAGATCTCTCAATAAGTACCAAAGTGGACCAAGGCACAACTAACTCATTTCTAACCTTATTTAAATATATATTTTATATATTATAAAACTAATAATATATAAATAATGCAGGTTGGGCTAGGTCAAGCCTTGGACTAGCCTTAACCTGAGCCCACCCCACCAATAGAAAGAGGTGAAGAATATGTTTCAACTAAAATGAATGAATTTTGTAACATGGATAAAACTACGCATCAAGTAACACCTCCATATGTACATTGGTCTAATGGAGTAATGCAAAGAAATAAGTCAAACATTATTAGTTACATTGAATACTATATAAGTAAATTCTAGGTTACCTAATAATTTATAGGGTAAGGCTTTATATTCGGCTTGTCATATTTTAATAGAATTAATTTCATATAAAATTAAATTAAATGCCCAATGAATTTTAGAAAAACAAAAGATTAAATTAAAAAATTCTTAAAGTACGGGATGCCTAATTGAGATAAATATTTTAATAAATAAGAAAAAAATAGATCCTAAAACAACATACTTGTTTTTGTTTGATATTCTTTAAATAGTGTCAATATCAATTTTTAGGATTAAATTCTAAATTTTTAAAATTTTTTAGTAATAAAATTATGGAACCTTTGCAATTTTCTTTGAAAATATTTTTTAGTAATAAATAATTACCTATATCAATTATTAATGAGTGTCCCACATCTAATATAAGTTTAGATTGTAATGTGTATTTTAATGCTGATAATGAAAAGCAAATGGAACGATGAAAAAGTAAAAGAGAGGAAAATAAAAAATTATAGTTATTTATTTGAATAATTTCTAAACATATAGTGAGCCAGATGCTTTCTTTTGAAAAGAAGCTGCAAATGGCCAAATGAATTCATTTATGACTAATAAAATTAGCTGATGGTTCAACCGAAAAATTTAAACAAATGCTAGGCTAAAGATTTAAACAAGAGGAAGATATATTTCTTTAATGAAAGCTTCTAAATACATAGCAAAAATTCTAAACTACCTTTAAATCCCTTCCCCATCCATTTTTTCTCTCCACTCCCATCTCACCCCCCTTCGTCAAGATGTCGGCACCGACTCCCCCACCTTCGGCACCGACTCCTCTCCCCAGCTCCCCCCCTCCCCTTCTTTTGGCTTCAACTCTCCTTCCTGACTACCTTCGGCACCGATACCCTCCTTGGCCCAGTCACTCCCCACTCCCGGCTCCAACTCTCCTCTTCGACTCCCTCCCAGCACCGACATCCCTTTGGCCCGATTGCTTTGGCCTCCCATCTGGCACCGACTTTTCTCTCCTTTCCTAGGCCCCGGCTCCTCTTGATTCCCTCCTTCCGGCACTCGGCTCTCCTCCCTGGTTAGCCTCATCCCCCATTGCCTCATAGCCTCTTGGCCTTCGGCCTCAACTTTCTTTGCTAGCCTTTGGCTCCTTGCCTTTGGCCTTCGTTCGATTCTAATAGGCCGAACGAAGAGGTAGGAAAGGAGGGTTTGTTCAAGATTAGAGATGTGGAGAGAAATTTTGGAAGGCATAAAGACCATTTAGAAACGACAACCATCAGGCTTTAGTCACCGCTTCAATTTAGAATAAATTAAGTTCTGATTGCCCAGCCGTGGGCGTTCTTTAACTCAACGGCTCCAGCGGCAGCGGCCGCAAGACGTCCATGGAGCCACCCGAGTCGAGCTCGAATGATCCCTCTGGCCAGTGGTTTCCATGCGAAGCGCATACGGGCCGAGAGGGCGATCAATCCGATCGGCGACGATCCGACGATTGCGATCGATGCAAGCCCTAATCCCGATCGGCCACGACCGATCCCGGATCGTTGCGATCAGTCCGAGATCGCTGACGAACTGACGGTTACGATCGAACCAAGCCCTGATCCTGATCCACGACTGATCTTGGACCGTGGCGATCGGTCCGATCGGCACGGTTCCGACCGATCGCAACCGATATCATCCATGACCGATCTCGAACCGTGGCGATCGGATCGGCATCGATCCGACAGTTACCATCGATCGAAGCCCTGATCGATCCCGATCGGCGATCAACGATCTCGGACCATCGCGATCGATCCGATAGGCGACAATCCGATGGTACGATCGATCCAAGCCGTGATCTCGATCGGCCACGACCGATCTCGGACCGTGGCGATCGGTTCGATCGGCGACGATCCGACGGTTTCGATCGATCCAAGCCCTCATCCCGATCGGCCATGACCGATTCCAGACCGATGCGATCGGTCCGAGATCGCTGACGATCCAACGGTTGCGATCGATCCAAGCCTTGATCCCGATCGGCCACGACCGATCTCGAACCATGGCGATCGGTCCGATCGGCGATGATCCAAGGGTTGCGATCGATCCAAGCCCTTATTCCGATCGGTCATGATCGATTTTGGACCGATCGCTATTTAACATAATTAATTTTTTTTAAATACATTGCGACGCAAAGGATTGCGTCGTAATTTTTTAATATGATAATTATATTATATAAAAATTAATTATAATTATAATACGATGCAACAAGTGCGTCGCTATATTAAAACATAATTTTTCTAATTATTTTTGATTTATTGCATCGCTAATGCGTCGCTATTTAACATAATTAATTTTTAAAAACATTGCAACGCACTGTGTTACGTCGTAATTTTTTTCTCATATTTATACTTTATAAAATTTAATTTTATTTAAAATAATTGCGATACATTTATTGCATCGCTAAATTAAAAAATATTTTTTCTAATTTTCTGGTTTATTGCATCGCTAATGCATCGCTAATGCATCGCTATTTAATATATTTAATTTTTTTAAAACATTGCGACGCACTGATTTGCATCGCAATATTTTTTATAAATTTATATTTTATAAAATTTAATTTTATTTAAATTATTTGTGACGTAATTGTTGCGTCACTAAATTAAAAATAATTTTTCTAATTTTCTGATTTATTGCGTCGCTAATGCATCGCTATTTAACATATTAAATTCTTTTAAAAATATTGCAACGCACTGTGTTGCGTCGCAATATTTTTCTGATTTTTATATTTTATAAAAAATTAATTTAAATAATTGCGGCGCATTATTTGCATCGCTAAATAAAAAATTAATTTTTTTTTATTTTCTGGTTAATTGAGTCGCTAATGCGTCGCTAAGGCCATTTCAATTTTTAGTTGTCACAGAGGCGTCGCAAAGTGGTCGCAATTTAGCAACGCATAATTGCGTCGCTAATTTGCGTCGCTATTTCAGTATTTTCTTGTAGTGATATTCAGTTTGTCATATTTATAGAATTAATTTATAAAAATTTAAATTAAAACCCTACAAATTTTAGAAAAATAAAAAATCAAATAAAAAATTCTCAAAGTATGGGATGCCTAATTGAAGTGAATATTTCAATAAATAAGAAAAGAAAATAGTTCCTTACACAACAAACTATGCTTTAGTTTGATATTCTTTAAACAGTATCAATATTGATTTTTAAGATTAAATTCAGAATTTTAAAATTTCTAATAATAATTATGGAACCTTGATCCCATCTGCTTTAAAAATATTTTTTTACCAATAAATAATTTTTCTATATCAATTAATGAGTGCTCCACATCTAATATAAGTTTAGATTGTAATGTGTATTTTAATGTTGATAATGAAAAGCAAATGCAACCAATAAAAAGTAAAAGAGGAGGAAAAAAAAATACTTATTTATTTGAAGAATTTTTAAAACATATAGTGAGCCAGATGCTTTCTTTTTGGAAAGAAGCTACAAAGGGCCAAATGAATTCTTTATGACTAATAAAATTGGCTGATGGTTCAACCAAAAAATTTAAAGAAATGCTAGGGCTTTAGAAACGACAACCATCAGGCGCTTGCCATCGCTTCAATTTATAAATAAATTAAGCTCTGATTGCCCAGCCGTGGGCGTTCTTTAACTCAACGGCTCCAGCGGCAGCGACCGCAAGACGGCCATGGGGCCACCCGAGTCGAGCTCGAATGATCCCTCTGGCCAGTGGGTCTCCAGTGAGGCGTCGAAGAGCTCGCCCTCCAAGGGCAGGGGACACGAGGGAAAAGGTGGCCGCGAATCGTTTCATTAGAAGCGCATACGGGCCGAGAGGGAGAAGAGGAAGAAGATGAGCGAGATGTTCTCGAATCTCCATGCCTTCCTCGATCCCCCAGCTGCCTGCCAAGGTGCTTGTTCTTCATCCACATAAGATTTGTTTTTCTTCTTTCTTTTATTTTCCTGGTTTCTAAGAAAGATTAGAAAAATGAAGAAGAAGAAGAGCAGCGCTATTTCACTGACGGTGGTGCATATCGCGGTGCACATGAGAGCATACAAGCGTGATTTCTTCATCTCGATTTTGTTTTAAGAGAAGTAACAGGTACCAAGGAGAGAGACGTCGATCAGCAGATCCAAGTTTCGGTGGCGTCCAACTTAGATCGGCTTTTCTGGCGTCCATTTTTCTTTTCCCAAGTTGATTTTTCGTTTCGTCTTTACCTTGGATTTTGCCGATTCTACTATATTTCAATAGAAATCTACGCCTGTAGTTAATGGGGAAAAAAAAATGGAGATGGTCATGCATTGTGATGGATCTTCTTATCGGACTATTCTCAGGCTAATAAAACTTCCATTGTCCACGAGGCGATCAGCTACATCAAAAAGCTGCAGGAAAACGTTTAGCAGCTTGAGAAACTGAAAGAGGAACGGATCCGAGGCACGACCTCCGCCGAACCGGCAGAAGTGGGAATGCAGATGGAGGAGGGGGTCGAGACGACGACAAAGGAGGCATTCAAGTCAGACCAGGCCAAGAACCTGGCAGTGGCGAACTCGCCCACGGCTGTCTCCATCCCTCAATACCCCTCCAGCTTCAACACTTGGACGTCGCCTAACATGGTGCTGAACATGACCGGAGCGGACCACATCAGCATCTGCACTGCCAAGAAGCCGGGCCTCCTCACGGCCGTCGTCCAAGTCCTTGAGAAGTATAACCATGAAGCGGTCTCGGCCCATATCTCATCGAATGACGGCACGACCATGGTCACGATTCAAGCCAATGTGAGTAATCTAAGCACTAATTTCTAAAATATTTCTTCTTGATTCTTTTCCTTGATTTAGGTTATAACTTTTTCTTACTAAAAGTACCGTAAGTTACCCATGCTGATGTAATTAGTAGCAGTATGTCTGGACAAAGTTGACCTGAAATTCATTGAAATTCTTTCGAGAAGATTGAAATTGTAACTTCAAAAGTTACAGAATTACTTGAATTGGTCAGTGATGAACAAAAAAGTAATGATAAATTTAAAATTCATGCTAGGGATGTCTTGACCTTTTTGACTATAATGGTTGAAGACTTCTACAAACATGCAGTTGGCGAGATACTTTCCTTACTTGCTTCGTGATCATGCTGAAGGGCCTCATGTATGCTTTCTCTTTGAGGATAGAGCATGCCTTTTATGGACTGCACCGTAATAGATAAGGGCTAGAATAGGTCGTGTGTTTGTCCTCAGAACCGTTTAGTATTTGCTCGTAGGTATAGGTTCTAGTTCTGCCGGCTATGATTAGAAGTCGTGAATAGACTATTAATAATAGTTGTTTTATGAAACTTTCAGCTTTTGCTTTGTGACGTCTCATTGTTATCCTCAAATATGTGAGCTGTCTTCGGGTGCAATATCGGAAAGAAATAATGGCAGTTCGATTTCTTTATCAGTGATAAATTCATACCATGTTTATTGTGAAAAAGATGTTATCTTGAATTCGTTGTTTGTTGGGTCCATAATGACTTGGGCAAACATTTATCAAATCGATAATATAGAGCTCTCTCATTTAATACATACACATGTGACATCTTTTTTCATAGTGAAAGAAATGAATTTTTGGCAAAATAAGTCAACCCTTTCAACAAAGTTTCTCACTTCCACTAAAGGTATATTATAGATAGCTCCTTCTTCCACCATATTTTTTAACTCCTGAAAAGTTCTAAATGTTCCTTTATATTTCTTAGTATAAAAATTTCTCCTTTTAGATCATATATAATGGTATTACATCATGTGAAATTTGATGAAAAATATCTACTTCTGTAGAATGGCATGTTTTCGATGTAGATTAAACCTACCGACATGAGATCCATGTAGCACTGATGTAAAATAATTAATAATAGTGAAAGAAAAAATCTTAATTAGAGAAAGAAAATTATATATTAAAATTAATAACAAGTCAAGAGATTATCTTTGGCTCTTTCTCTCTCTCTCAAGTTTCTCTCATACACTAAACCCACATATGCCTCATAGAATTCGAACATCTCTTTTGAACTCTTTAGCTCTTCTGTGCACCCTAAGGCAAAAGTTATATATTCTTATAAACAAAAAAGATCAGTCATATTCTTCAAGGATTAAAATTCATATTCTACAAAGATTAGAAGTTGACTTCTACATGTATTAGGAGCCACATCCTTGTCTGTAACATATTGGGAGTAATGTCTTTATTGAGCTTGCAAACTTCAAGACGAAGTTTGTTAGGATTAAAAACTAATTCTATTTTTTAGGGAATTCATAATGGCTTCTAACACTTCTCCTCATTGTAAACTTCATGCTAATAATGCCAAGCTTGTCATTGCCATCGAGATGGCAATTATTGAACACTCTAAGAATGGTAACAATGCAAGGGTAGTAGACCATCCACGTTTGAGAATTCCATAGTGTATTTGATCCTACGGGGTTGAGGACACCAACCTTCCTGGCAATTGAAGGCTCCAAGAACACTAATGAACTTGTTCAGGCTCCAAATCTTGAACCTCAAAGAGGCAATATCTGGTAAAAATAGCATGGTGCTTGAAGCAAAGAATTGTATCCTCAGGCAATGCTAAGTTCTTCAAGAAATTGAAGTTATGGTGACCAATGGAGTTGTTCACATAAATGGGGCTATCGGATATCACCCGAGATGTGGCGTGTAAGGAAAGCACTTGGGCGGGTGGACCGGAGCATATTCCTATAAACCCCAGTTTATTAAAAAGAGAGAGAGAGAGAGAGAGAGAGAGAGAGAGAGCTGGTGTGCTGTGCACACCAGCGTGTGGCGGCGCAAACCATGCTATGCTCTGTTGTTGTAGAGCGTAGCATTGCGCTGCGATCATACCCATAGGTGGCACGATCGGCATGCTGCACTGGTCAAAGAAGGGGGTGTATTAGCTCCCCCTTTTCACACGACACCCCCTACAAGCTCATCTCCTTGTCGCTATATAGAGGGGGCCGCGCCGGCCCCCTCCTCACTCCATCTTTGGCTATTTCTTCTGCTCACCTTCGCCACTGTGCTACCTCCAACAAGGTAAGCAAGAGTTTTAGAGAGAAAGAGTGAGAAGAAAGGAAGGAGGAGCCATAGCCATGCCGAGGCTTCATCAGCATTGGTGCTTCCCGATTGATCGCCAGAGAAGGGGGAGGGAGTCGGTGCTGTCCTAGAGGCGACCAGAGTGGAGAAAGAGGGCCACTGCATGGCCTTCCTCTGCAGTTGGAGCCAAACCAGCTCCCACACCAGTTTAGGCTTGGCAGCATGCTCGCCGCCTGGCCGGGCCCGGGCCGCAGGCAATGGCCCCTACCAACGTCGAGAAGGCATCCAATGGGGTCCCACCAGCCATGCCGCCGCTGCCCAAGGAGATGGTGATGGGCAGGGAGGAGGAGAAATAGAGGAAACAGGGGAAAGAAAGAAGGAAAGAGAAGGAGAAATGGGGTGTTGGGCCTGGGTTCGGCCTAACCTAGTAAGCCCTTTGGGCTAATTTTTTGGGCCCCAAATTGGGCGAAGCCCAATAAAAGGAAGATAGAGTTTGGATCAGTGTTGATCCTAGTTTTTTTAAAAAAATTATTTCTCCATTTGGACTTATATATTTGAAGATATTCAAGCCCCGAGTTGGCCAAGGATTAGATTAAGTAGAGTTTAGAAGTTATTTTGATATGCTGATTCTAGAGATTAAAAATTTAAAAAATAATATTGTAAGTACCCAGGTGCCCAAATAGCTGATTTATACTCTTGGATTAGCGCTAAGAGGTAAGTAAGTCATTTATTATAAATTTTATGAATTATTAAAGTATAAAAATTATTGATTTAAATGCTATACTGATACATAATATATTATTTAAAAAATAAAAATGGATTTGGTACTACATACCTGCAAATGACTATTTTACATGGTTATTTAAAAGTATTAAATTTTACAAAAATTATTTGGTACCTGTTACAGATTATATTTCTAGAATATGAAGTAAATATATTTGATTCCGATTCATAGGGATTACTACAGATTGCATTTCTAGAATAGAAAGTAGACTTTATTTTTATAATAGAAAGTAAATATATTTGATTCTGATTTATAGGAATTTGATGTAATTAGTTTTTCTTCCTAACATAGGATTTATAGCTTGTATATATACCTAAGAGATTGATGAATAAAAAAATACATAGAAATTGCTTTCTTCTTCCTCTTTTTTAGAGTTCTAGTTGTATTTCATGGTATCAGAGCTTTCGACTTATAATCCTAAAATATATAAACAGTGGGGTTATAGGGATTTTTTGGGTTTCTATTTTTGATAACTTTTTGTTCTCACCATCTACACCTGGGAAAGCGCCACTCGCCATCAACCTTCATCCAGAGTTTTGTTGCAGAAATTTGGTCCTTTTTCATTCATTCTGCTTGCCTAAACTTTCACAATAAGTTTATTACTTGTTTGGGCCAGCATCTATTCGATGTGAAATCTACATTGGGACAGATTCAAATTCTTTAGGTATTTTTAACTTTGTTATGGTTTTGGCTATGTTATTTGGTTGATATTTGATAATATGAAGGAAAAAAAGTCTATTGTTGTGTCTAATGTGGTTCCTGTGATGTCAAAAATTACATAACATAAACTTAATAGATTTAATTATTTAGATTGAAGTAAAATTGTTAGACTTTATTTGTGGAGTATTGCTATGGATAATCATTTAACTGATGATCCACCTATTGATGACTTGAAAATCTCATGGCTAAGAGAGGATGCCCATCCATTTTTGCAAATATGTAATTCTATTGATGGTAAGGTGGTTGGTTTGATAAATCATTGTGAATTTGTAAAATAACTAATGAATTATTTGAAGTTTGTGTATTCTGATAAGAAAAATATCAAACGCACTTATAAGGTATGCCAAGCCTTTTATCGTGCAGAAAAAGGTGACAGATCCCTTACTGACTACTTTAAGGATTTTAAGAAGATTCATAAGGAACTTAATATGCTACTTCCATTTAGTATTGATGTGAAAGTTCAGCAAGCTCAGAAAGAAAAGATGGCAGTTATGAGCTTCTTGGCTAGCCTTCCTTCTAAGTTTGAGGCTGCTAAATCGCAAATTCTTTCTAGCCCTAAGATATCCTCTTTGAAAGAAGCTTTTCGTGGGGTACTCGACGTAGAAAATTTAGCTTCTGCTCAGCCTAATAGTGCTCTTGTCAGCCGCACTTCTGAATCTAGGAGACAATCATATAGACATTTCAATAGAGGGGAAGACTCAAGTAGTTATGATCAAAATCTTTCTGCTCGAGAACAAGATATGGGGGTGTTGTATGTTACTATTGTCATAAGCCAGAACATGTAAAGAAAGATTTTAGAAAGTTGCAGCACAAGAATCAATCAAATAAGTCAGTCCATGTTGCCTCTACTAATGATGTTTCTATGTCCATTTTAATATCTGCAGATGAGTATGCCAAGTTTTCATAGTATCAAAATTCTTTAAAGTCTTCATCTACTCCTATTACTACCATTGTTGATTCAGGTAAAATGAATACATGTCTTGTTTTCTCATCTTCTAAATGGATCATTGATTCTGGTGCCACAGATCACATGATAGTGATTCTAGCCTATTTTCTTCTTTTAAGTCACATGCTTCTAGTTCTACAGTTACTTTAGCAGATGGATCTACATCTCATATTTTAGGGTTTGGCATAATTATTTCAATAGCCTCAATTCCTTTGAAATCTATTTTAAGTTTACCTGACTTATCTTTTAATTTAGTGTCCATTAGTAAACTTACTCGTTCTCTTAATTGTTGTATCACATTCTATCCTAATTTTTGTCTATTTCAAAATTTTATGATGAAGAGAATTATTGGTAAAGGATATGAGTCTGAAGGCCTTTATATTCTTGATACACAAGTACCAAAGTCTGTTGCTTGTTCTGAATTTGTAACCCCTTTTGAAGCACATTGTTGGTTGGGTCATCCTTCATTGCCTATATTAACAAAACTTTATCCTCAGTTTTTTAGCCTATCTTCATTAAATTTGACTCTTGTCAATTTGCCAAACATCATCGTTTGAGTTCTAATCCCAGAGTCAATAAAAGAGCTAGTGCTCCTTTTGAGTTAGTTCACTTCGATGTTTAAGATCCTTGTCCTGTTGAGTCTAATACTAGGTTTAAATATTTTGTTTTCTTTGTTGATGATTATTCTCGAATGACATGGTTATTTTTAATAAAAAATCATTCAGAATTATTTTTTATTTTACTACTTTTTATGCAAAATTCAAAACTCAATTTAATATGCCTCTATAAATTTTAAGAAGTGATAATGCTAAGAAATATTTATCAGAATACTTTTAAAATTATATGGTTCAACATGGCATTATTCATCAAACTTCTTATGCAGATGCCATCTCATAATGGAGTTGCTGAACGAAAAAATAGACATCTTCTTGAAATTACAAGAGTTTTGTTATTTCAAATGCAAGTTCCTAAACAATTTTGGGTTGAGCTCAAGCTTAAAAAAATAGATCGAACTTGGTTTGACCTGATCCGAGCATATAATTTTTATATAAAGGCCTTAAAAATCAAGTCAAACAAAAGATCTCTCAATAAGTGCCAAAGCGGACCAAGGCACCAACCAACTCTTTTTTAACCTTATTTAAATATATATTTTATATATTATAGAACTAATAATACATAAAGAGCACAGGTTGGGCTAGGTTCAAGCCTTGAATGATCCTATTAGGTTAGGCTTGAGCTAGCAATAGTTGCCCCTTGATGCTTTGCTTATGCTGAAATGACCTCTACCCCAAGTTGTGGAGGCTTAGAATTGTATTCGAGAGCTTCCCTAGGGGGGTTCTCGGGCATAGTATTTAGGCGCCGTCGAGATGGTAAGTTGTTACCAGATTATTTGGACATATTTTAGGAAGTTGGAAGCTAATACGATTGAAATTCATCGGTTATGGGGATTGACGGTTGAAGAGGCTGATGGATGCCTTATCAAGAATTCAAAATTCCCTTATCGTAAGCAAAGCATTGTATTTGGCTCCCATCTCCATTTTGGTAAACTTACTCCAAGATCTTAGTGATCAGAGAAGTTTATCTTCTAGGATATCTGGCATGGTACGAGGCAGCAACGACGCTCATATTTGAAAGGGTGAGGCTCGGTCCTGCCGAGGCACAAAGATAGCTCAGCCATATCGAGGTTCAGAGATAGCTTAGCCTTGCCAAGGCATGGAGTTTGCTCGGCCTTGCCGAGGTATGGTGATAGCAGGTGGTGCAGCTTATCTTTTTTTGAATATGGCGGTTAGCTCGCCAAAACTCAAAAATAAGTCTCATTATTACCACGTATGTTAACCAATTTGATGATGATTTTACCCCGCATTAAGTTTTAATTCAATAAGTTCCAACATGAAAAAAAATGAGAGTCTCATCTAACAATCATTAATAGTTTAGTTCAGTGCTACCAATCACAAGCAGAACCACAACCCATAACAATAAAGAAATTCTAAACAATGAGGACACACATGCTTTATTCTCAAGTCAGCTTAAGAAGAAGCCCAGTCCTATATAACAAGTGAGAGGCCTTTTCACTCTCGGTGCACTCCATTGAAGGCATGCTCTATCCTCAAAGAGGAAGCACGCGTCAGGCCTTTCGGCATGATCACGAAGAAAGCCAGAGAAGTATCTCGCCAATTGCATTTTTGTTTAAGTTTTCAATCATCAACATCTAAGGGGATTGACCCCATACTCCGCTCGCCTGTTCCATGAATCATAGTGGTAGTATGAAAGCTAATTCAATCAAGCTCATTTAGGAATGTACAACATATGTTAGTAAACATAAATGGCTGATTAAGTCACAGTGAGAACAGTATAGTCTTGTTTATTGTCAGCTACTGTTGAATTCAATTCAGTTCATATACTTCTTACAATGCTGCTAAACCGTTGCAATGAGCAATTATAATAGTCCAAAGGTCAAGGCATTCCTAATATAATTTGGAAGTTATCATTACTTCTTTTTTTTTTCATCACTAACCAATGGAATTAATTCAATAACCTTGTAAGTTAAATTTCTATCTTCTCAAAAGAATTTCAATAACTTTCAGGCCATTTTTGTCCAGACATACTACTTCTCAGCATGGGTAACTTTTCATGCTAATTATTCCTCTTTCTTCCCCTAAAAACATAATTAATTATCGATTATTCACAAGACATTTTGAGGAAGGAGCTGAGTTTTTTTTCCCCTTCTTTTTGGTGTAGGCGGAGGAAGAACAGAAGTTGAAACAATTCTATCTAGATCATCCGAATGAAATTATTAGAGCATCTTTTTTTTTAACTGATATTTTTTCTCCAGATCAAACACAGTGCAGATCATCAAAGATTGGTAAAACGCACAAGTATCATTTAAAATTCCTATTCTCATCTTATTTATCTTTATGCAGAAGAAGTTGCAATCTGTATCAATGAAGGAAAACGAGAAGAAATATTTTAGAAAGTGCTTGGATTACTTACACGGGCATGAATCATGATCATGCTCCTGGAGTCATTTGAGCTGATTTCGGCCGTGATCACTTCGATGTTATACTTCTCAAGCACATGGGCGATGGCCGTGAAGAGGCGCGGCTTCTTGACGGTGCAGATGCTGATGTGGGCGTCCACTCCGGTCACGTTCAGCACGATGTTAGGCGACATCCAGGTCCGGAAGCAGGAGGGGTATTGAGGGATGGCGACAGCCGAGGGCGAGTTCGCCACTGCCAAATTCTTGACCTGATCTGCCTTGAATGCCTCTTTTGTCGTCATCTCGATCCCTTTCATCTGCATCCCCAATGCTGACGATTCGCCGGAGGTCGTGCCTGGGATCCGTTCCTTTTTCAGTTTCTCAAGCTGCTGAACGTATAGCTCCTGCTTTTTGATGAAGCTGATCGCCTCATCGACGATGCTGGTTTTATCAGCCTGTGGAAGAGAGAAATTTAAGGGGGGAGAGAGAGAGAGAGAGAAACAAAAAGAAATCAGTGATGAATAATAGCTAAAGATTGATGTATAAGGACTGTAAAAAATGAATGTTGGTTCGTCTGATAAGAAGCTCCTAAGAAACCCAAAAAAAATAAAGACCATCTCAATGGAAGCCAACAGAAATATATTACGCCTTTTGAAGTCACCTCAACGTACTCCACTCCACTTCCTTTAGAAAAAAAAAGGGTGCAGATCTGAGATTTCTATCGAAAAATAGTAAGTAAAATCGGCAAAATCCAAAAAATCTATATGGAAAAAGATGGAGGAGGCCAGAGAAGCCAATCTAATGGCTCTGGAGCTGACGCCACAAACACTTTGATCTGCTGATCGACATCTCTCTATTCAGTTCTTGTTACTTCCATTACTTCTCTTTTTTCTTTTTCGAAAAAAAAAAAAAAGGAGGAGATCATGCTTGAACGTTCTTGTGCGCACCGCGACAAGCACCACCGTCAGTGGAACGGTATCGCTTTTCTTCTTCTTCCTCCAAGTCTTCTTCTCCCTTTTCTACTCTTTCTTAGAAACATGGTGCAATTTCTAAAAAGAAATCCAAAAAAAAAAAGAAGAAGAAGAAGAAGGAAAAGCGATCTAATGCAGGTGGAGAACAAAAAAGCACCTTCTCAGGCAGATGAGGGAGGAGGGCATGGAGATTCGTGAACATGGTCCTCATCTTCTTCCCCTCTCCCTCTCTCTCCGTAGGTACATCTCATGTTCCGATTCGCCGCCACCTTTTCCCTCCTGGCCCCCGCCCTTGGAGGACGAGCTCTTCGACCCCTCACCCAAGGCCCGCTTCACGGGGCCCTGGCCCGGCCGGCTGTTTGAAGCGGGGCAGAGGGAATACTCGAGCTCGTCTCCGGCGGCTTCATGGCCGTCTTGCCGTGGCCCCCGCCGGAGTCGTCTGAGTCAAACAACTCCCATGGCTTGCCCTTCCAGAGGAACGCTTCCACTGCGTCACACCATAAGCTATCTCATTCCAATGAGCCTCCACTTGTCTTGTCTCTCCCCCAGTGTAGCAATCTTCATCTTCCATGGCCTGTGCAAAGCCAATGTGCACTGGATCTAATGTCTTATAGAGCATTCTGAGTGCTTGTTTGATTGGTGGCCCCGCTCTCCCTTCCCTCTGGATGCACCACTGTATGACTGCTTGGTCTAGAACCAGTACAGAAGGAAAGTAATTAGAGAGAAGAAGAGAAAGTTAAAGGGCAGAGAAGAAAAGAGAAGAGAGAAGGGAGGAGGGAGAGAGAGAGAGAGAGAGATCCTAGAGGAGCTGAAAAATAATGATATTTTTGATTTTCTATTCTGAACTAGTCTTTTGCAACTACAATAGGAAGCTTATTTTAAAGGTATAATATCAAATAACAAATACCTAAGAAAAGATCAGCTTAACTGCCAAACAAGCTTTACACACACACACACACACACACACAGTCAAATATTGGATATCTAGAAAAAGGTCATCTTAAATGCAAAATAAATTTTAATTTTTAATAAAAAAATATACAAATAAATGCTAATATATAATTCTTAGCTTTTAGAATTTATGCCTAAAAAAAGTTCTTCTGATAGCTTGGACTAGACTTTCATCACTCCTACTGCTGCTTGGATTTGTTTTGAGTCAAATCGGTTTGTAATCACAATTGGTTAACCAAATCAGGTGACCTATAATCTGCTGCCAAGAATTCCTGAGAACATTTAACCAGATTTCCGTTGTGCTCTAAGAGCAATACTCCGTAGGTGTACACATCACTCTTCTCGATCAGCTCTTGAGTCCCCAAGGATTCAGGATCCACATTAACCATTGACATCAAAATCTTATAGCTTGCTGTTCAACATTCAACTTGGTCTACAGGAGACATTCACAGGCCATAGAATTGCATGGATCACTCTGTATGAAAAGATTCAAGACTGTTTGTCATCAAGTTGAAGAATATAAAAATGAAGCTGTATTCAATCTGATTGGTTTGGGTTGACACATCCTACTGTATTCCAACAAGTCTGAAACCTCCAAAATGGAGCACCTGGAAATTTCTAGGATGGCACTTCCATTCAAGGGATCTCTGTTCTCCCCTCCTATCTTTTGACCATTCAACCTGAAATCCATCTGCTCTGGGCCATTCTTTATTACTAACAACAATACAATCTCATATTTCTATCCTTCTATTATTTCATTATTTGCTGTCATGCCAGGATGCCTGTAATATTCTCCCCTAATTGTCTTATATTTGTGCTCTTACTTAGTCTTTTATTATGTATAATTCTTGCTTCATATCTGTCTCTCAGCTATGCTTATGTTATGATTGCCAGATAATATGGGTTGAAATATGCATACCCTCTTATACCCTTCCAAACCTTTGCTCTAAAATTTGAAGTGGTGTCAACAATTGCATCACAAAGGTTTATCCACCTCATCTACCTGATCTTTTTCCAATCAAAGTGATCTTCAATTATTCATTTATCTAACCATGAAGAAATAGAATCAATAACTGCATCATGAAGGATCATCTCCACTTCATTCAACTTATGTTGGGCCTACATAAGTCATCCTGATACATTTAAACATGATTTTATGCAATAGATCCAAGGTAGATGATCCAATGAGCTACACAAATGTTCACCTAATCCAAGCACCTCTCAAGTGCTATGTTAAAGTGCAACTAATTTCCTATGCCTTTCATGCTTTAGAACTTCATTCGAACCTAACAACACTAACACATTTAGTTAACCATTTCTATGAAGCATTTACATGTAACATACTCCAATGTGCCTCTTTGTCAGCATGGTAAATGCATCAATAACTGACAAATGGAAGAAAGGGAAGATGAAATCAAACACATGCGACTAAAGTTCTATCCTGTCATACATCAGAATAGATGGCTAAAATTCTTGAACATTGCATATGAATAGAAAAAGCAAGAGCTTTAGCATACGTAAAGATAAATGTGGGCATACGTATTTCAGGGTTCTATGCTAAGAGCCCAAGACTTTCTTCTAGATACCAAGTGATTTTCACTTAGAAAATTGGTTTAAGTTTAAAATCGAAACCTTTCATCTTTGTCAAAGTTCTAATATGGAAACAGAGCATATGCATGTTCTTTTTTGGGGTTGTGAATACTAATCCGGCAAGTAGTATGTCCAAAATTCATATCATATCACATGACTTGCATGCAAGGACAGCAGTCAGATCTAGAAGATCTCCTTGGCTTTAATTCCTCTACTTGTGGATCCATACAAGCAAGCAAGCTATGTCCATTATGTCCTCGCATTCGCTATTTCGCTGCTGTCTTTCTTCAAAAACATTTTTAAAAACACCAATCAAACATATTTTTGAATACTAAAAATTAATAGAATACAACTTAAATTTTTGGATATAATTTATATTTTCAAAAATAGTTTTTTAAAATCACGAACCAAACAGGGCTTAGGAGACTGAAGAATTTCCAACACTGTTCCTCTTCCCCCACATTGAAAAGAAACTGGAATTTTAGTCCCCAGTCCACCAAATATAGTTGCATTAGGAGGTGTCTCATTTGAATTTAACATCTCGCAGACTAAGTTGAAGCAAATATCAGAGAGTGCTGATGGAACACCAAACTCTCCTCTGGTATCTGCATGGTGAGCAATGGAAACTGCAACAAGGGCGATAATATAGCAGCAAAACTTTGCCTGTTCATTTTGACTTTAGCATGTAAAAACTATCAGGGAAAATTTGATATAAGAAATAATCATAAAAAATAACAGTTTCTTTTTTAAAAGCATAGAATTCATATAAGTCATTGGCATGGGACAGGAAGACAGATTAGATCATAATATCATAAAAAAAAATATCAGTAAAAAAGAGCAGCATTACATTGCTGATAAGAATTATCAAATATAAATTCTATGACTACCAACAACAATAAAGATCAAGAGACTGAAAAGAACCAATAAGTGAAAATAGAAAAAAATTTATAATGCTGCAATTCCAAGATCCAAGAAAGGGAAACATTGGCGCAGTAAAAAAAAATGTATAGATGTGTTGCTATGTGGTAATTGCAATGCAAAATTTGGTTGGAGAAATTTTTGTTTCATGCTTCAGGTTCTCCCAATACTATGGTGGTGGACATGGAAAAGACAACTGTTGGAAAGTTCGGACAGTCAATACCTGGCTATCTCAAGGTTAAAAGGGATACAAAGTACCTCCTGGCAGTAATGGTGAAAAAGGATTCTGTGCTCAGAAAAGGGTTCATCTGCTGCCTAGAGAAAGCTGTCATGGTAGTCCATCATTTATTAACTGGGATTGGGTTTCCATGCTTCACAGTTTGTAGATTCTAGATTATGCGGTGCAGGTGCAGGATGGCATTGGGTCTTCTTCTAGTTGAAAAGCTTCAGGCAATCTGATTGTTTAAGATGATTGATTTGGAAAGGCAGAAGATGATAGATATGATGGTGAGATAGCTTCAGAAGAAAAGGTGCCACTTGGCCTACCTGCTCTTGATCACAGCTTTGGATACTGAGGGCAAATAGTGTAGCAATATTTGAACCCCCAAGAGAAAAATAACAGTATATCATATTAACATTTGGTGGCTAAGCTCAACATGAAAATAGATGTGCATTGTATAGTGAATGAGATCTCATGCTTCATTAAGAAGATGAATTTTAAGAGCAACTTCTCTTAACATTATTTGAGAATCATATCATTTGATGGAGTAGAGAAAAAAATATAATAACAATAATAGAGACTTTAAGGTGATGTTTGGATGCTAGGACTTGCGATCATGCCATGGTTATACCCTTGTTTGTGTTGCGCAGCTTCCGCCGAAATCAGGCATGTGAGGGAAGATAGAGAAGAAGAAGAATAGATGGATATAGAAGAAAAAGAGAATGCCTTTATTTTCTTTCTTGGTCTATCTGGTTACATCCAGAGAGAGCCTTAAATAATCATCCATCTTGGATGATAAAACTCCTCCGCACCAGCCCGTAACCAACTATCTAATAAACTCCCTAAAAATATGGAAGTCTAAAAAACCTGAGCCCAATCCCCATGGACTCAGTCCCATAACCTACAATTAGGTTATTAAACATTCTCTCAAAAAATTTCCTTCTAAGCCATGCAAGAAAGCACTCAAATCCGAGCCCATGTACACCCATGACTCACATGCTCTCTATTCTAGCCGACCCAAATGACTTAGGAACCTGAGAACTTATATAGCCTAAGCTCTTAAACCTTGTGACTCCCCTGTACTTTGGATGTGCCACACCTGAGCTTACAATCTTCACTTTGGTGCATCAAAGTTACAGTAAGCTCCATCTGGTCCATCAATCCCATCAGTGCTCCACATCTAAAGAAACTATCTCGAGGAAGTACCTTAGTGAGTGCATCCACTGCGTTATCTTTAGTAAACACTTTCACAAGCTCCAACTCACCATCCTCCACAAGCTCCCTGATCCTGTGTATCTGATGTCAATATGTTGGTCCTAGCATGATAGACTGGGTTCTGGACCAAACATAAAGCACTCTGGCTATCAAAAAATATCCTGATCATCCCCTGTGCTATCCCCATCTCCAGTGCAAGACCTTTCAGCCACATAGCCTCCTTTGCAGCCTTTTAAATACCAATATACTCTGATTCTATAGTAGACAAAGCCATCACTGGATGCAGACTTGACCTCCATGATATTGGACCACCATTCAACATAAAGACATACCCTGTCGTCGACCTCCTGGTATCCAAATCACCTTCATAGTCAGCATCAACAAAACCTACTATCCGATTCTGAGCCTCCATGGTCAGTCTAGTGCCATCCTTCATGCCACTATACCCATAGCATATACCAACACTGACTATGCCAACAAGTTATTTGAAGATCCCTTTCAGAGTTCTCCAATGTGCTCTACCCAGGCTAGCAATGAATCTGCTAACAGCATATGCAAGGTCAGGCCTACAACACACCATAGCATACATAAGGCTGCCAACTCCTGAAGCATATGGTACTCTGGACATCTTCTCGGCCTCTGTCTCAGAAATTGGTGACATAGTCTTGGAGAGCTTGATGTGATCAGCCAATGGTAATATGGCTGGCTTTGTACCATCCATACTATACCTCTCCAAGACCCTCCTGATATAAGTCCCCTGAGATAAGTGAAGCAACCTTCTGTCTCTATCCCTAAAAATTTTCATCCTCAAAATCCATGTAGCAGGACCTAAATCCTTCATTTCAAACTCAGCTGACAATGCTGCCTTTAGATCCTCTACAACAGCTTTACTCTTGCATGCAATTAACATATCATCCACATACAAAAGCAAGTATAATTAGAATTATCTTCTAAAATCCAAAAATAAACACAGGGATACTCACATCTAGACATGCCGATGCTCCTCCAAAAGTATCAAACTGCAAGTACCACTGACGTGGTGACTACTTCAAACCATACAAGGATCTTTGCAAACGACATACCTTTCTTTCTGACCCTGGTTCTATGAACCCCTCCTGCTCCATATAAATCTCCTCCTCCAAATCCCCATAAAAAAGGTCGTCCTGACATCCATCTACTTTAGTTCCAAATTCTGCACCGCTACAATGCTCAGCAATACCCTAATAGATGTATGTCGTACCATCGGTGAGAACACCTCATTGTAGTCAATGCCTTCTTTTTAAGAAAATCCTTTGGCCACTAACTTGGCCTTATACCTGATCCCCTCCTTCTGTGGCTCCTTCTTTGCACTGAAGTACCCATTTGCAACTAATGGATTTCTTTCCACTTGGCAGTGACACCAACCGCCAAATCTGATTCTTCTGTAGGGACTGCATCTCTTTTCCATAGCCTGGACCCACCTATCTCTATCCTGGCTTTGTCATTGCCTCTGGTAGGTAACTGGTTCTCCACTGGCAGCCCCCAATGCACATGACATGTCTCGCCAAACCTATATCGCTCTGGCTACCGAATGATCCTCTTTGGCTTATGCAGTGCAATGCTGATGCCTATCCCAGGATGTGACTCCTCCCTCTGCTCATCTCTGTTGTGAGCATGCATCTAGCTGGTCCCTGCATGTAAAGACATATCTGGAGTATGCTCCACCTGAATCTCATGTCCTCCACGATCCTATAAAAGGTAAAATATCATAAGAGGTTAGTTGCTTAGTTGCGCCTTGCTGAGCTTTCTGCTACCCATCCGTGTCCGACTAGGCCTCCGGCTGAACCTCTACCACCTCCTGCTTCTTGAGGACTAAGCTTTCATCAAAAACCACATCCTTACTAATCGTGGCCTTCTGCTCCAAGGGATCCTACAGCCTGTATCTCTTGACTCCTCGCGGATATCCATTGAACACATTTTTTGAGCTTTGGCATCCAACTTAGTCTGTTGACTGACATCCACATGTACAAATGCTATACATCCAAAAACTCTGATATGGCTGAGCTCCACCTGTCTACCAGACCACACATCCTCTGGTAACCTCCCATCAAGCTTGACATGAGAGACATGTTCACCAAGTAGGCTGCTGTATCAATTGTGTCCACCCGAAATATTTTAGGTAATCCTACTTGCAATCTCATATATCTAGCTTTCTCCATGAGAGTTCAGTTCATTCTCTCAGCCACTCCATTTTGTTGAGGAGTTCTAACCACTGAAAATTATCTTTTGATGCCTTCATCTATGCAAAATTTTAGAAACTCCTTACTTGTGAATTCTCCACCATTATCAGACCGCACCACCTTTACATATCTCCCTGTCTCCTTCTCCACCTCAGCCTGCCATGCTTGAAATTTGGAGAAGACCTCTGACTTTTTCTTCAAGAAATATACCCAGACCTTCCTTGAAAAATCATCAATCAAAGTCATGAAATATCTGGCCCCATTCCTGCCCGAAACTGGAGCTGGACCCCAAACATCACTGTGTACTAGCTCCAAGGGACCTGTACTGTGTGCTGAACTGGTAGAAAATTTTACCTTGTGTTGCTTGCCCATCTGACATGGCTCACAGACCTCTGCAACACCTCATCCAAAGCTGGAATCCTCCTATCCTTCATCAGCACCCTCATGCCCGCTCTTTCATGTGACCAAGATGGTAGTGCCACATGCGGTACATATCCTGCTGACTGTGCACTGCTGCTGTTTTAGACCCTTCACACATCACAGACCCAACCAGCTGATACAAATTATTTTCCAGCCTTTTCCCCTCATCACAACCATGGCACCTTTCATGATGTTGAGTACACCATTCCGGAAAGACAACTAAACCAAATCCATTCCTCTCCAGGTACCCCAAGGACACTAGGTTCTTCTTCAAGTCAGGAACATGCTTCACATGAGTAAGAGTTCTCACAATCCCATCAAACATCTAATCCTAACTGTGCCAACTCCTGCCATCCTGCAAGAATGGTTATCCCCTAATGTCACATTTCCCACATCGATTTTAGTATAATCTGCAAACCAGGACCGATGCGGTGTATAATGATGTGAGCAGGCTGAATCAAGTAACCAACTGTCTACTGTACTTTGTGTGCATCTAAAACCACCAAGAGGTCCTCCTCGACCCCTACATCTTCAATAGTACTGACAGATTCCTTCTCTTTCTTCTCTTCTTGAGGTTTTTTCCAAAGAGGACAATTTCTCTTTATGTGTCCAACCCCATTACACTTGTAACACCTGAACTTGCCTTTGCCTTTCTTTGACTTGGACCTGGATCGGCCCCTGTGCTTGCTGACCTCCTTGCCTCTACCGGTTCTCTCTCCTACCGTGAGGCCCTCCTGAGGTACACCTTTTCCTTATCTTTCCCCGCTGCTCATTGGATCTCAACCGATACAATATCTTCATAAAGCAGTGTTTCTTTTCCATAAAGCAGTGTAGTAACAAGAGGATCATAAGACATAGGCAATGAACATAACAAGAGAAGAGATTTATCTTCTTCCTCCATCTTAACACCAAGAGTCATCAAATCATTGCATATCCTATCATACTTCTGAATATGAAGAACAATATCCCCACCTTCCTGCATCCGAAGACTATATAATTATTTCTTCAACATAAGTTTATTGCACATATTTTTGCCCATGTATAAGGAATGCAACTTGGCCCAAAGACCCTTCGGTTTCTTCTCATCTAGGACACTGTACAAACTGAATCAGCAAGACACCCTCTGATCGCTGCACATGCCCTCTTCTCAAGAGACAACCAATCCCCTTCTGACATCTCCTCAGGCTTTGATTCAAAGCAACATCAAGAAAATTTTGCACTAGTAAATCCTCAACCCTCACCTTCCACATGAAAAAACTTTCTTTTCCATTAAATTTTTCAAACTCAACTTTGCTTCCACTACTCATGGTTGATCAGGCCACAAAAAAAAATCATAGAGATAAATTAAGAAAAATACCTAAAAGGTGAAATCCTGATTGAAATCCCCTTCTTAGCCTCTCCTAGGATAAGATGCTTGGCCTTTCCTTACTTGTTGCCACCAATCAAATTGCCACAGCGGTTAGTTACTTTTTGCTTGCTTCCTTCGGTTTCTGGTTCGATCCATGCACAACCCCTTTTTTTAGGAAGCCCTCTCACGAACCAACTCACCATTGATCGTGGAATACCTGGGTGGAATTACTCCACGAATGAAGAGATAGCTGCTCTCCTTCACGCGAAGCCTTCCTCATGAATCGTCCTAGGAGAAATCCCTCCGTTTCCTCATGAATCATCCTAGGAGAAATCCCTCCACCCATCCCACACGATCCTAGGATCCGTCCTTCAAGTTCGTTCGACTTCGTCCGTGATCAATTGGTGATTGAATCCCAGCGAGTTGCTCCAATCAGTTGCTCCGATCGAAGCCAACACCCAAGAATCGTTGGATCTTCTTCCCCTTCCCCACACGATACCTTCACGTGGG
>UESW01001727.1:0-76317 GCA_900491605.1 Calamus simplicifolius | reverse complement strand
TTATTGCGCAGCTTCCGTCGAGATTAGGTGTGTGAGGGAAGATGGAGAAGAAGAATGATGGATATGAAAGAAAAAGAGGATGCCTTTATTTTCTTTCTTGGTCTATCCAGTTACATAGCCTTAAATAATCATCCATCTTGGATGATAAAACTTCTTCGTATCAGTCCGTAACCAACTCCAAGAAACCTGAGCCCAATCCCCATGGATCCAGTCTCATAACCTACAATTATGTTATTAAACATTTTCTTAAAAAACTTTCTTAATCCATGCAAGAAAGCACTCAAACCTGAGCCCATATATACCCATGACTCATATGCTCTCTATTATTGGGTCACAAGCCGACCCAAATGACTTAGGAACTTGAGAACTTATGTAGCCTAAGCTCTCAATCATGTGTAACTTTCCTGTACTTTGGATGTGCCATATCTAAGCTTACAGTTTAATTTTTAGTGAAGTATAAAATATTAAATAATAATTAAAATTTATTATCATACCTATGTTAAGTTTAACTTATGCAAATGCTGCGAAAAATCCTTTAATCCAAAGAAGCACTTGTCAGAAATGTAAAGTCTTAATTTTCTTCCCCTTGCTTTTCCAACCGGTAATGTTCTTAATAAGAAAAAGCTGATTATAGAAATAAAGAGTGAAAAAGAATATTTAATCTATTTATAATGAAACCATAACGGGCCTTCTTCCCATGATACGTTATTATTGAGCTCTAGGCCTTCCGATCATGAGTCATAAAATTACCATTCATATCACTTGATAGGAGATGAATATAAGTCCAAACAATATGGATCACATATCGATGGTGAACTCATCCTACATGTATCATTGAATTAATTAATTTATTCGATCAATTGTGTAAATTCAAAATCATTAACAACTAACAATAATCCATATGTGCTAAGGTTGCACCTAATCTCTGAATAGGCACAAACTAAAGCCCACTTAGGCACCCACACAAGCAATATCTGCAGTACCAATATATGATAACCAAAGATATATAGCATTTCTTCATCATCTTGCATCAAGAAACTAGCATTGGATCTCTTATTTTAATTTCTTATCTTGGATCAGGAACCGAGAGAACTTAATTAAAGGTAAAGGGATCCAGTTGCCACCTTGGTTTCACTTTCCCAATAAATGGGTTTCACGAGTTTGGTCTGGATAGTCCAAGAGAAAACGGAACCTTGGTCGTTGTCTACTGGGGAAAGTGGTATGCAGCAAGTAAAAGCTTGAAACTTAGGTACGTCAGTTTCACGCAATGCCAAAGTCTCATGGTGGCGTCGCGTAAAGATAACCACACTGCGTATCGGCGCCTATCGGCCGGCACCGAGGAAAGAAAGGGCTTCCTTTCTTTTTGATGACCAGACGACGTCGAACTTCTTCCCTTCTGCGTATCTATATGCATGGATATATATATATATATATAATAAAAATAATTTTTTTAACTTTTTTAATAGATATCATACTGCTCTTCGAGGTGTTCACAGCGTCCGCATCCGTCACATCTACCGGGAAGCTAATTATGCGGTAGATTGGGCTGCGGCGGCTGTGGCCTATCATGGGGGGTTTTGGAGTTGGAAATAGGGTGATCCCTGTTCCTCTGCTCTTAAGCAGATTTTGTACTCTGATATCTCTGGGCTAACTCGCATGAGACTAGTGTGATCGTCCGTCTGTACCAAAAAAAAAAAGCACTTGTCAGAAATGTTAAGTCTTAAATTTTCTTCCCCTTGCTTTTCCAACCGGTAATGTTCTTAATAAGAAAAAGCTGATTATAGAAATAAAGAGTGAAAAAGAATATTTAATCTATTTATAATGAAACCATAACGGGCCTTCTTCCATGATACGTTATTATTGAGCTCTAGGCCTTCCGATCATGAGTCATAAAATTACCATTCATATCACTTGATAGGAGATGAATATAAGTCCAAACAATATGGATCACATATCGATGGTGAACTCATCCTACATGTATCATTGAATTAATTAATTTATTCGATCAATTGTGTAAATTCAAAATCATTAACAACTAACAATAATCCATATGTGCTAAGGTTGCACCTAATCTCTGAATAGGCACAAACTAAAGCCCACTTAGGCACCCACACAAGCAATATCTGCAGTACCAATATATGATAACCAAAGAATATATAGCATTTCTTCATCATCTTGCATCAAGAAACTAGCATTGGATCTCTTATTTTAATTTCTTATCTTGGATCAGGAACCGAGAGAACTTAATTAAAGGTAAAGGGATCCAGTTGCCACCTTGGTTTCACTTTCCCAATAAATGGGTTTCACGAGTTTGGTCTGGATAGTCCAAGAGAAAACGGAACCTTGGTCGTTGTCTACTGGGGAAAGTGGTATGCAGCAAGTAAAAGCTTGAAGCTTAGGTACGTCAGTTTCACGCAATGCCAAAGTCTCATGGTGGCGTCGCGTAAAGATAACCACACTGCGTATCGGCGCCTATCGGCCGGCACCGAGGAAAGAAAGGGCTTCCTTCTTTTTGATGACCAGACGACGTCCAACTTCTTCCCTTCTGCGCATCTATATGCATGGAGATATATATATATATATATATATATATATATATATATATAGCTGATCCCCGCCTCTTTAATTATTTCTTAACTTTTTTGTTCTTTTCTTTCTTTAAGGTGGCAAAGGAGGCAAAAAAAAAAAAAATAAGGGTCCGGGATGACGAGAAAGAGAACAGGGGTAGGATTAGGAAAGAGAAGTTCTCAAGCTCCGTGAGAACGGGTGTCAAACAGTCCATTCTGTGCTCGTCGTAGGTCACGGGCAGCACGGCTTCAGCTATGGAATAAGTTGACCAACCGGGCAGCACTACCGTGCCGTGCCAGGCGCAGTTCGATCTTTTTCAATCTTTAATATTTTTAAAATTAATCTTTTTAATTATTAAAAGTAATAAAATTTTATAAATAAATAAATAATAATTTAACTTAAATTAATTATTTATGAATGTTATAAAAAGTAAAAATAAAAATATATGAAAAAACTATATACACTTATAAGCTAGCATGTCATGGATTATCGTATCAGCATGACCTATGGGCTAATATAACTTAAGAAGTTATATTATCCCTGGTTCAACATAGTTATGGTCGATGTTTTAAAAAATGAATTGGCTTAACATTTGAATCATGAGTTAACCGATTCGGTTGGGTAAATCAGTTTGATCGGACTAAATAATATTATAATTTTTAATTTAATATATAAAATAATAAAATATTAATATTAATTTAAATAAAAATTAAAAAAATCTAAAAAATGGATGGGTTGGACTGGTTCGAAACTTGGCTAGTTTAATAATTTTTTTTAGTTTTATTGGGTCATATAAAAATTAACTTTAATAATAAAATTGAATCAAACTGATGATCAATTTTTGATTGAACCAATTTAATCAGTCGATTCGGCTCAATTTTTAAAATATTGGTTATCATACTAGCCGGGTTAAATCAGGCCACTGTCCATTCATTCTTATGGTATTTTTATGCTCTTTTTTCTTATATTGGACGTATAAGCCCCTTTTTTTTCTTAAATAATTTTATAAAAATTTCTTCAAGACATGGATACATAAATTTGTCAAAAAAAATTAACGTGCAAGTATAGGCAAGCAATAGCTCACAGTGATAGCAATGGAATGAAGTGAGATCGAAAATCTTAATCTCTACTTTCATTCTTAATAAAAAATAATTTTATTTTTATTTTATTTTTATAAATAAATATTTACTTTATCATCGTTCCAACAACCTTACAAGCAATGATGCTCCATGCTCATCGGCTTTCAAAAGTATGATAGCAATGATATATTCATTTTTATCTTTTTTAAATAAAATATTTTTATTTTTATTTTTATAGAGAATAAAAATACTTCGCCTATGATGGAACAGGATAGGCCACCGCTTATAAGGTAGTGTTTGAAATAGGGGATAAAAAGGATATCCAAGGGATATCCCTTCTTATTCCCAAAAGTCATAACTATAAGGGATAGCAAAGAATAAAGTTAACCAAAGGGATAATCCATGGTTAACCATAATAACCATGTGATATCCTCTCAATTTATTCCCTAAAAAATATAGGAATAGCTGGTTATCCTCCAAATAAGAGTAAAAAAAGGTTATCCTATGGATTTACCTTTTTGTATTTAATATAATAAATGAGATAGCCAAAGAATATCCTTAGGAATAGCCAAAGAATAAATTCTATCCCATATATTTATTTATAATAATATTTTTTTTATCAAACACTACTTAAACGTTAAGATTGTCAATCCTCACCGCTCTAAAGTTCATGAGACATGTAGCTCTAATACCGCCTAAAAGCGTGGATAGCGTGCATATCATATGCAGGAGGGATAGGAAGCGTGGAGGAAATAGAGAGACAAAGATCAAATACTTCTCCATTGGTTCTTTCCAGTCGCATGGCATGCGTTGCATGTTCGTCGAGTATACAATTAACGCTTAAACAATGCTGTTCATATAAAGCATTCTACTCTTCCAAAACTTTGCACATTTAAACCTACGCACACCTACATTGTTTAATAATTTATTCTGCCAAGGAGATCCATTACAACGCTCACCAACCTAACATGATATTCTATCATATTTCGAGCAAATTTTTTTTTCTTTTTTTTCTTTCTGGTGGCGGCGGACGCCTTACACCATTCATTCGTTGTCCTTCTGTCATAACTCTGTTTATTTTTATTCCATGATGAAGAGAGGAGGGATCTCCCCGGCCTTAGAAAAATAAGGGGTGGTACTGGCCCGACCGATTCAATCACGATATTCGAATTCGCGTTCATATATCCCACCGGCGCACTTTATGTCGCGTATAATTTTTGATCTCCCGGGGACCGCGGCGTCCGCGCCGTTGGCGTGCACGAGGCTCTCTAGCGTGCACCTGCGGCACACCCATGCCATGTTACCGTTCCCGAAGAAAGCGCACCCAAATAACCACCACGCCAACATTCTCTCTCTCTTTCTCTCTGTTCTGTTCCTTTTGTGCAGATATTCCTCGAACTCACCGGGGGAGAAGCTCTAGATTTCCAGGCGCAAGAACAGAGGAGTCTCCTCTTCACTCTCTCTTTCTCAACGGAGGAGGAGAGAGAAGATAAGAACAGTAAAGATGAAAGTGTGTTTCCTTCCCTTCTAATCCTTTGATATCTTTTCCATTTCTAAGTAGACAATGTTCTAACAACAATTGGAAAGCGAAAACTAATAAAATTGCAGGCATCTTCTGTAGCTCTCGTGGCACCATCACTGCTGCTGCTGTTAATGCTTGTTCCCTCCTACGCTGCCTCGGTCCTCTTCTTTTCCGCCACCCCTTCCTTTTGCTTCGCTAATTCTCTATTTTTGCAGTAAAAGTAATCATTTTGTTTCTATTATGTTTTTTTTAATAGGTGGGAAAGACGTGCGTGATGAATGGGAACTGCGACGATGGGCTCCATTGCGAGACCTGCCTGGCGGAGGGCGAGCTCCGGCCGAGGTGTACCAGGGTCCGGCCGACGGATCCCAAATCTAAGGTCCAGATCTCTTGTTATTTTCGTTAAAATTTGGGTAAATATTGGGGTGGATGTGCCATTGAGGTGGTGGTGGTGGTGGCAGGGGCGGAGCGATTTGCCGTTCAATAGGTACGCGTGGCTGACGACCCACAACTCGTTCGCGAGGATCGGGCAGCGCTCGCATACTGGGACCCCCGTTATCGCCCCCATGAACCAGCAAGATTCCGTCACCGACCAGCTCAACGTATGCCCCCTCCGCCCTCTCTCTCTCTCTCTCTCTTCTCTCTGTTTCTGGGGGTCGTTGACGGAGTCGTCGGAGGGTGCGAGATTTAAATTAGGCCTCCATTCAACAAACTCAACGAGGCGGGAGGAGCTTCGAGATTCGTACGGTGACCGGGCCGGCGGCGGCGGGGTTCGGTGCCGTGCCGGGAGGAGCACCGCTCGCTTTGGCGCTTAATTAAGAAAGGTTGAACGTACCGTAGCTAACATGCGCGCGACGTGGAGTTCCTGTTAGATTTTTTCTTCTTTCTTTCTTTTTTTTTTTTTAAAAAATGACGCTGCCGTTGACTCCGTTAGGACTGTTTTATTTCTTTTTTTTTAAAGGAAAAGAACGAAAATTACATCAACAACTTTTTTTTTTTTTTTTTGGCTTAGATTCTCGAGAACATAAAGAAGCAATGTTAAATTATAATAACAGTATTTGATGGCTTATAATATAACATGTTGTTTTGCTAGATTCTCTTAAATAGTCTAAATAAAGAAACAAGGTTATGTATAGCTTTTTTTTTTTTTTTTTTCTTGTAAGAAAAGGATTAAAATGTCCTAATTTGTGATTATGTTGACTATTTCCAAGTATTTGGTGCTCTTGGAAAACATTCGGATGAAAGTAGGAGGCCATGTGACAGCGATGACTGCTTGTCGTTTCTTTTCTTTGTTTACTATCTAATTTACATATGGTACATCTTATTAGGAGGAAAAGACAAGGAATTGGTAGATCATCGACAGGACATTCTTCTGCCCATGTCGGAAAAGATCTTTTCTCTATGTTTATTTAACTTACAAGAATCAAAGCAACTAAAGTAACAAGTTATGATATAACTTCATATGCATTCAAGAAGATGAGGACATAATTGTTTAAAGAAGTTTCACTTGTTCAATAAGAATCCATGAAGGAAAACGCCGTTGTCTCTTAGCTAGGCACCTTGTGGGATGTAACTATATATATATATCTGATACTTTTCAGTAACTTGTGGGTTTTAGTAGTAGTGAATGGGATGCGATAAAGACTTGGAAGAAATTTTCTTCTGTTTATTTTGGCGTAAACCATGGGGCGCATGACTTAGACCTTTCATTTGTGGTGCTTAGAAGCAAAGCAAGTCAAATTATCAAAGCATATAGAAGTTGGAATACCAGTCTTCTTCCCAGCGAGTCTTCTCTTCTGACGAGATCAAAGCATATGGTTTACAATCTATATTCTACTTTATTTTTCATACTGTCTTCTAAATGTTAAAGGTTAATTATGGTCTGTATGACCATTGGCCAGTATGCCTTCTGCTAGACTAAGTTTGTCCTGATCTTTGTGGGGGGAACGTCAGTAGTAACATGCCTTTTTCCAGTGACGAGGGAGTAGGACTGCTGGTTTTATGTTACACCTAAAAGTTGTGCCTGTTGGACCTTAAGGTTTGCACTGGATCTGTGCCCCAAGTGATTCTCTACACAACTGTGGACATTCCAGTACCATTAGATGTCATGCTGGTTTTATGTTGGAACAGCCTTGTAATCAATTGTTTCCTCAGAAAACTAAGCACAGTGGTAGAATAGCAATCCACGGAGGTTTTGCTGCATAACATGCAAGACTTAAACTATCATCATCTTTTTTCTTTTTTTTTTTCTTTCTTTTTCTTTTGAAGAAATGAGGGAGGGAGAAATTGCTCTCCCCCACCACTTTCATGGATGGCAGAAAAGAATATACAATGGGAGAAAGAGAATTAATCCATTTGATTTGCAAGTAAGCTTCTGAAACATTATAGCATGTCACCATATCTCTTGGACTCAACAGAAGAATACATCATGTCTTTTGAACAGGATAGCAGACCTTGTAAAACAGGCTTCTAAATCATCACCATCATCATCATCATCATTGTATAGATGATCTTTTTACATCATGCAGAACTGCAGCTTGATTTTCTAGTTCTTACATTAAGAATATTGCCATTTGAATGCAGAGTGGTGTCAGGGGTTTGATGCTGGATATGTATGACTATCTAAATGACATCTGGTTGTGCCACTCCTTTGGTGGCACATGCTACAACGTCACTGCTTTTGTAAGTTTTCAACATTAGCTTTGTAATGTTCGCTTGTGTCTGAATCTTGTTCACTGATCCAAGTCAATCAATGATCAGCAACCTGCCATCAATGTGCTCAAAGAAATTCAGGCATTCCTTGAAGCAAACCCTTCAGAGGTCATCACCATATTTATTGAAGACTATGTCAGTTCCCCAAAGGGTCTCACTAAAGTCTTCACTGACTCAGGCCTAATGAAGTATTGGTTCCCAGTGTCCCAAATGCCCAAGAATGGTGGGGACTGGCCATTGCTCAGTGACATGATCAACCGAAATCAGCGTTTGCTGGTGTTCACATCGAAATCTTACAAAGAAGCCTCTGAAGGCATTGCATATGAATGGAGATATGTGGTAGAAAATCAATGTGAGAAGAACTTGTTGCTAGAACATCAATTCTGCTAATTTTTTTGGATCATCATGATATGTACATATTCCATGCAGATGGAGATGGAGGAATGAAAGCTGGTTCATGCCCTAATCGTGCTGAGTCATCCCCCATGAATACAAAGTCAAGATCACTTGTTTTAATGAACTATTTTCCAGGCAACCCAAACTTTGCAGCAGCTTGCAGGGACAATTCAGCCCCTCTTTTGAGCATGCTGAACACTTGCCACAGTTCATCAGCTAACCGATGGCCTAACTTCATAGCAGTAGACTTTTACCGGGTAGGTTGCACAACAATCTCTATCTCATGAAAACAAACTACTTTGCAAGTAAACATATCTGACATGCATTACCTTTATTTTTTATTTTTTTTGTCTTTCAATGCAGAGAAGTGATGGAGGTGGAGCACCAGAAGCTACAGATGTAGTAAATGGGCAGCTAATTTGTGGATGCCAAAGTATTGCATATTGTAAGGTCGGGTAAATTTTCTTTTCAGAGTCTCATTTAGGCACATACGATGAGCATGAGTGACCAAGGAAAGGTTAGGTTACGATGAGAGACGATTACAGTAGATTGGCAGATGGCTGCACATCAATTACGAGAGTTTAATTTGGTGGATGGTTACCTATTTATTATTAAAAAAGGAGAGACAATGGCAATCATACATAAGAGAGGGGGTCATTAGGGAGAGGCATTTCAAATGTATTTCATAGTGTTAGGATTTGATGAGGAAAGAAAGGTTGGTCACTATACCAAGAAGAGTCAAGGTTCAGCAACTTTCACGAGAGATTAACCAAACTTGAATTGGGTTGTGGCAGAGCGCATGGTGCAAATGGCTTGAGTGCCTGTGCATTGTTGCTCTCTTGTCGACAGTTCGTGTAGTCTTTTAAAACTATTTCCTTTTGCCGATTGTTGGTAAAATAGCTGTTTTAAGTGCACCAGACATCTATCTTATTGTCTGCTTGATTGTATTTAACCAGGTAAATGCCTCAATGGGCACATGTCAGGATACACCTAAGGCTTCAAATACTTCTGGGTCTGGAAGGCCGCAAACGCCTAATGCTTCAATTGCTGCAAGGCCTCTTCTGAAGTGGTGGTGGACAGTGGTGGTGTCCATGGCCATTGCCCTACGTCTTCTGTAGTTCCTAATTAGTCTCTTGGTGATGCATCGATTCATTGAGATCAAGCCAGCGATGTTAGCTGAGCATGTTAATACAATCAAGTAGTTGGAGACATTACTAATCCCATTATTCTCTTTGTTATCAGAAAAGCAAAGCTTGTTGTAAGCTAGGATGTGTAAATGGGATGGTGATACGGTTGGATGTTAAAAAGCTAAGTTGCTTGTGCCTGATACGTCTGAAAACCGTTCACTACATTCCCCTTCACCCTTATATATATATATACTGTGGCAGGGCGCATTTGGCGTGATCAGGAATCCCCTTAAAAAGGCTAACATCTCTGGTTTTCTGAAGGCACTTATGCTGTTACCTCATTACAGTTGCCTAATTAACTGGTTGGACATCAAATGACCTTACACTAATTCCAGCAAACAGGTCAACATAATTATAACCTGAACCCCTTGTGGATTTCCAGGACTTCTTTGGTTCGCAGCACATTTATCTCAATGGATAGAAAAAAATTGCTTGAAGAAGAATTATGTAACTATGAGCTTAAGTTTAACTTGATAGCTTAGCAAAACGAAGGAACAATTGAAAGAGTTGGATCCAACTTGGGTCAACAAAACCATCACCACCTGAACGTAACCCAGGGCCATTGCCCTTCGGCCTTCTCTTGAACTGTATACATGTTTGGCAATTTGTACATCTTCTAATTGCATGGAATTTGTTCTATGGCTGATGAAATTTCCTTATCTTTCCATAGGTGGTGATGAATCTATTATGAAATCGTTAACTTCAATCACGAGTTGAAACATATCATGTGGCTCTGAGACATTTAATGGAGTCAATGGAGTCGGTGCTACAAAGTGCAACCGTTCACGGCATATTTGATGAACTGTCTGAAAAAATGATAACCTTTTATTCAGCCTCATACAGTGATTGATGAGACGGGATGGCGGTTGTTTTTTATCCGCTCTTGATATCTCAAACAATGCTATCTTTTTATACGGGGCAAGCGTCTGTCAAGCATAAAGTTGAGACCCATCTAATCATAACAACACGAGATAATTCCACCACAGCAGTATCAATTCAAAGTCATCAAACCCGTACGCATCTGCGCAACAATTAAATCCGAAATTTGCTAGATAATTAGGTTATGATGGACAACAGAGCAGCCATAATCTAAGACCATTCGCATCCCCACGCTTTAGTCCCAAGAACGTTATCCAGTTCTTTTAGACAAGAATTTCGTTGCTCCAAAATAATACAACCGAGTCGTCAAAAGCCAACAGATATTGAAACAGTAATAACCCCCAATTTCACAAGCATTCAAGAGCAACAATTAATCTTAACGATCTCACTTGGTCCAAATTCAACAGAACTGAATTTAAAGAACTAAGCTTTTGTGATAAAAGATTGTTGACGCATTCCCCAAGCAGTCAAAAACAAAATCAAACCTGCAAAAAGTCTTGACAATAAATTTCATCCGAAGCCAGAACCTTTCGCTGCTACAAAATTTCTTAAAAGATCTAGGAGCACAAGTAAAAAAAATTATGACTACTACTCCATTGAGGCCGCAGGACCAGCCCCAAATCCACCACCACCACGGCCAAAGCCAGGCCTTCCGCTGGAACCCTGTAGAATTTTAAGGATGGAACCCATTAGAAAAGGTATCACTTCTATTAGCTTCAAACACACTGAATTATTAGAAATCAATCATTTAATAATCATATGGAAGAACATAGACAGCAGAAGTATACATGGTATTGCACAGATCCAAATAGTATTAAAGTGAGCTGCATCACATGTGATGTCAAGAAATGAAACTCCATATTGCAGATCATTAAAAATATTGGAGCTTTAGCAACTCCTTGATAGCAAGGAAGCAAAGAATGAACAAAATATGGCAGTAAGAGGGCAACAAATAGTAAAACATTTGGCAGCCAAATAAGTGGTAGTAGAAGTCCTTGGTTAAAGGAAAAAAAATTGCCCAGGAGGGGCAAACATTTCCATGTGGGACACCAAGGGTACAATATTAGGCAAATGGAGACGCTTGTTAAACCATAAAGTGCTCTCACATCGAGAATTTGACAGAAAGGGGAAGGGGAAGGGAAGGGGAAGGTGTGGTTAACAAGATACTAAAGACTTTACTTCAAAGAGCAGACAAATCATACATCTTTAATGTGATTTTTGCAAACTTCATGTCATGCTTTCCATTCATTATAGACATCACAAGCAGATTTATTCAAAAGTAACAGGACTGCTTGAATTACATATAAAAGATCCAAGAGGGTATAAAGTCTATCTTAAGCTGGAAGTATTATTGACCAACCCATCACTTAACTCTATATTTTATCTTATTTGGTTTCATGCTTTAATGGATAGGAAAACTTAACCAAATGGTTAGACTCCAAGGATGGTACTAAATTTAATATGATTATTAATGCAATTTACACATACGAAATGCATTAATATAATAGTGGAGGATTGACTTCAATCCTATGGTCAAACAAATAGTGGAAGATTCACTTCAGGTTAATAATTTAATATGATCATCAATGCAGGTTATACATACGAAATGCATTAGAATATAGGCAACAAAGCTAACATAAGCTTAGGTAGTAAACATATATTTTTTTTTAAAAAAAAAGGCTCCACCATCAAAAGAGCAAGTTTTATGCAAACAAAAGTATTGACATGCTGTGTAAAATAAAATCTGAAGGTCGAGAGAAAGCCATCAGAGATTGGGTCTCCATCAATCTTGACACAATAGGTGCCTCAGATGACCATCGTGAGATATATAAAAACCATTCTCATCATCTAGCTTCATATATTTTGCAAGGGGGGGAATTCTAACGTCTAGATGTAGAAATATTTAAAAAATCTACCGCAAGGTAAACAATCATTCTAATCATCTAGCTTCATACATTTGCAGTATAAAACAAGAAAAAAGGAATCTAATATCACCATGTGGCAAAGTGAAATAGTTAAAGAATTCTGCAACTATATGACAAAGAGAAGGCGCTTACCCTAAAAGATGGCTGGAACTCAGGAGGAGCACCGCTCTTGTCCCCACCAAAATCACCTGAAGCACCGCGGGGGCCTCCGCGGTAGCCGTCCCTGTCTCCAAACCTCGGCCTGTCGCCCTCAAAGCGAGGCGGCCCCCTATATCCCAAGACACATTATAATGCAATCAATTATCAAGGAGTCACAAACCACGGAGACCACGGAGCAGAACAAATCAACATAAAATCAATAAAAAATACTTGTTGATAAGAGAGAAGTGAGAGTACCTGGGGCGGTCGCCGGGAGGGCCAGAGCCGAAGGGGCGGGAGGGGGGCTTGGCGGACTTCTTGAGGGTGGCGGGGACGATCTCGGATGGAAGATTGAGGAAGGTGCGGAGGTACTCGATGCCGTCGTTGGTGAGGTACCAGTAGTAATGCTGCCACGCGAACGTCTCCCTCACATACTCCCTCGACTTGAAGCTCTGCATCAGCTTAATCACCTGGAGGTTCGGCACGTCGATCTCGGGGTGCTTCGCGAGGTTGTAATCCTTCTTCGCGTACAAAACCCCCTCTGTTTCCAAGGGGAAAAAAATATGAAAATAAAAATCAGAAATCAAATCAAGAACGATCTTCGCGATCTAAAACCCTAAACTACAACACTAAAAAAATGTACCTTGGAAGAGGTACTTGCAGATCTCATGACGATTCTTCTTGGGGATGATCTGACAGAGGGATACGACCAAAAGGAGAGGGATTAAACGAAGATCGTCTAAGAAATCGGACGAAATCGAGAGAAGAAACCGTAACTTGCTTACCATGGCGAAGGAATTCGAGGGAGACGGAGGAGTGAGAGATCCGCCGCAGAGAAGAACTCGAGCGCGGGGAGATGGAAGACGGATATGGACAACCCTAGCTTTGGAGGGGCCGGGTTTATATGAGATGGGAAGTAAATCAGGCCGTTGATCTCTCTTGATCGGACGGTTTGGGTTTTATATGATGAACGTGTTTGGACTATTAGCAAATCTATCTGTTGGGCTACTGACGGATTGGGCCTCGATCCGCTTGTGAGATTCTAAGTACTTATAAAAGTTGCTTGGTTTTAGAGAAACAAAGAGAAAAATATCTTTTCGCTCTCACTTTTTTTTTATGTTTGATTGGAGTAGGAAGAAGAAACTTTACATGAAACCTACATAAATTTTTCACCTTCCATTGAAAATAATTATAAAAAAATAATAATTTTTTTTCAAAAAATTTGTAAAAAAATATTTGTTGAAAAATGCTAAATAAGTACATATAAGCTTAAAAAGTTTAAATATACCCTTCAATTAGTCCTTTTTTTTTTTTTGATGAAATCCTGAGACATTGGATATGGTTGCCTCGAATGCAAGTAGAATAAGATTAGTGTTAATTCAATGAGAGGATGAGGGCTTCAAATCTTTTATTTTATTTTATGTTATTTGTTTATTTATTTTAAGAGGGATATAAAGAGGAAGACTTTTATATGCTATAATTACCTAAGTTTATATTTTTTTGAGAATGAATCAAGTCCAAAATTTGTTGTTGTCAAAATGTGTCGCAATCTAGAGGAGCCCTCGTTCATAGGGATGACTTGATGTTACTATCTTAAGAAAAGTCTTAGTATACTATTTCGATATAATATGGCTTGCATTTGGCACGGTATTTGTTTCGCACGTGAGTCCGCACCGAAGGCCCGCTTGTGGATCTCACATTGCTGATGAATGGGCTTGCAAGCGAGCAAATCATCGCATCATGGCACATGCTGCAGGACGGTATACAAAGACTTTTACTACTATCTTAATCAATTTCATTGAAAATCATGTTGTTGAAGAGTAATTAAGGCCCATAATTACATGTTATTGGGGCTGAACTGATTTCTTTCCTTTTCTTTTGTTTTGATAAGCGGATGGCGCAGACCCATTTTAGGAAGCTCTCATAAATTTACAAACTCTTGGCATCAGCTCTAACTTATCATAAAATAAACTAGATATTTATATGCAAAAAGTCATATAGGGTTGAAAGTTATTATAATTTTTTTTTAAATTAAAATTACTTTCAATCTTAATAACCCTAACCTTTCATAGTAAAATATAGTTTTAATTCTAATAAACTTTATTCTTTAATGATAAAAATTAATTTCTAATCTTTATGGAATATATATTTTAATCTTTGCAGGACACAACTAATTTTTTTATTGATATAAGCACATATTACTTTAAACTTAAATTATCATCGTCTCATTATTAAGTATTATTAATGAAAGAGAGTTTGAAGAGAGATAAAAAGTTCTGGATATGTATTCTAATTCTGTTGGTGTACGTGGGTCTAGAGCATTGTTATTAGGACATAAAAGAAACGGCATATGAAAAAGAGTATGAACAGCAAACTGTGTATTATGATATCCAAGAGCTGGCTTGTACCCGTATTATATGATCGCCCAAATGTATTCAAAAAAAAAAATAAAAGAACCAAAAATAAATTATTAATTTGTTATTATATATATATATATATATATTTCTAATATTGTTTTTTTTACTATTATCATTCGTTTTAATTGATGAAAATCAAATCTTTAACAAGTACGTTTGATCATTCTACATGCAGTAATATGGGACATTTACTGAGAGATTGACGAGACGAATAGGTATGCGTACAGTATACTGTACTTAAATCTTTAAGAAGCAAGGTGAAGTTATAACTATTGGCACATCATATGCCATAAGGACGGTACTCTCGTTGCAAATTTCGCCCATACTCAAGTACCTCAAGTACTCAAGCTTGTCCAAGATTTTTACTCGAAAGCTCTGAAGATTTTACTACAAGAATCCTGAGGAAATCTGAGAAATAACACAACCCACGACTCAAAACCCCAAACACTTTGCTTGGATGCCAGAAGTCTAACAACTGGGTTAATAATCGAATCGCCATAACGAAGAACAATTTACAAATTAATACACAGAAAAGACTATTTACTACCGACTACTCACATAGGTTGGCCTAGACGATTCACCGCCTGCCTACTTTCACAGCTCAAGCACAAGGACACAACCTCCCTGCTTAAAGGCCAATTGGACACATTTCAAGAACAGTCGCCTCTCAGGTCAATCTCTCAGCTAGATTACCTCCAGTTCTGTCAGTTCCAACCAAAGGCATGCTCAGCCAAATGCCATGGCTTATCAATGAATGCTTGGAAGAATCCATACAAGATTTACAAACAAGTCTCATGGCCCTTCCATGCATAATTTGCTCTGTGTCTGTGTGTGTAACAGAGAGAGAGAGAGAGAGAGAAGGTATACATATGAAGCTCTATTCCCACACACCAAGGGCAGACATCTGAAAAAGAAAAGGGACATTCACCAGCTTTCCATCTCCATCATCCACTGTCATCCAGTAGTGGATAGAACGGACGACCCAGGGGCCAGGGCCCTCCATGTAATGCAGTCACCCCACCTAGGGGCAATTCCTCCAGTCGCCACCAGCCTTAACTCTTTTAACTCCAGTAAGAATGCCCATTGCTCACAGAATCCGTAATGGCACATCCCATCAAATCAGGCAAAGGAGAGAGAAAGTAGATGAGAACTGTCCTGTGGCATCTAAAGTTCACTCTCCTTTGGTTTTTGAAAAACTTTGGAGTGTTTACAGTGCATGCTACTAGTTTGAATATTTCGTTCCTTGGATTATTATCACTTTTTTTTTCCCCCAGTTTTCCTAATTTTCAACTCTGAACTACATGCGGTTGATGCAACAAAGTCACACAGTTCTTCAAAACGAGCTAAAAATTTCTTTCAAGGTGATGGATAATCTAGGTTACATATTGCAACCCAGAGCTTCATGAATTTTATTTGAATCATAAATTTTCATTTGATAGTTTCTGAGGGTTCAAATTAAAAGAGAAGGGATAGCAGATAATTTTATTAAATTTGTGTATGGTTGCCCCCATGAATGATCATAATGAAAAGCATGAGCATCATTACCTTCAGCTTGAATATTCTCAGAATGAAACCTCTAGATGCCCTACTAAACATCAGATGTCACATTATTTTTCCTATGTAATTTAACAAAACTGATGGCTAAAGATAGAATGAACATTACATGACATATAATATTTACCTTTTAAAAACTTAACTAGAAAAAGGCCACAGGCAATATACCACACAACAAGGAGATAGTCCTCCCATGATACCCCTTTACCACCCAACTTTAGTTGAGACAGTAGTATGAGCAGTGCCCAAAACTTTACAAAACTTTAAGCACGTATGCTAAACTGGAAGAAATTTACAGAAGAAAAGAACATGATTTACTGATTAATCATAAGGAGTTAATGAAGGATACTAGACCTTCAATAGTTATCCAACTGATCCTGCCACTCAAGCTATTCCTCCTGCTTTCTCCACCAGGCAGGCTGATCGACATGGTTGCCATTCTCACTGCCACTACCATTACCTCTTTCAGTCACAGATTTTTCTAATATTCCTGCATTTGCCCGGGGAGAGTCGCGACAAGTTTGCCCTGGATCTCGTCCAGCTCGATGATCCTATCAACATGTTCATTTATATTTAGTCAACTTTGTCAAGAGGGGCACAGAGTATAAATACCAGAAGAGGACTTTGCCAGACATGCTGTTGTTCTAATTCTACCATAACCAAGGATGAAGCCAATAGAATATGAGTAAGTTGACATTGCAAATTTCAGAATGAAATGCAAAGTCATGGATGTCAAACATGATTTCACAATAGAAAGTATAAGAGCAAGGGTGTCACTCAGAGAGAGAGAGAGAGAGAGATAGAGAGAGTAAACAAGAGGATGAAGGTAGAAATTGATGACAACATATACATTTGTGTCATGAAAATAGACAGGAGAGGGAGAAAAGCTCACAATTCTCTGACACTTTACAATGTGAAGATCATAACACTGAAAGAATCCAGGATGTTAATTTTTGAGGATTGCAGTTTATTTATGAAGTTATTTCACCGGGACAACATAAGACAAATACGAAAAAGGAAATACCAGTTTAACTGATATGCTGCTTCAAATTTTCCACTTTTTACTAAGGCACAAGTAGCATAATGATTAATATGCAAGAAGTACTTCAGTACTTCTAGTTCAAACATCCACAGCACTAGCAGTATAAAGATGAATATTCATAAGTATTTAGGTGCTCCTAAATCAAATTTAGTCCCAGAAATATTGTTGCAAACCGCTTAACGAAGGCTAATGCAGATAATATTCATAGTAGAATACAGCTAAAAATGGGAATGCTAATTGAAAATAGGAAATATGATACAGAAATATAGACTAGGATAACTCAATTCTGAGCAGGTGAAGGGTTGCATGCAGAAATTGTGGACAGCTTGACATAAGAGTATGTTGGTATCTTTTGAAAAGACCCAGAGATTAGCTCCAATGGTAAGATAGAGATGTGAGCTTGACTTACATCTCGGTATGGGAAATCATCAGCTTCAAGCATATGTATCACATGACCCATCTTTGGCCTCTTTTGGGAATCAGGGTCGACACAACGCAGTGCTACCAAGAGTGTTCGTTTCAATGCCCTTGAAGAAGGTTTCTCGAGCATCTTTGGATCCAAACTCCCTCAGAATTGCGGTTACTGACCAATGTCTTCAGCCACTCTACCAGATTAACCTGAAACAGTCCTCTGTTAACTTGACAAACACACTTGACAGGCATTAAAAAAAAAAAAAAAGCCTTTCAAAATTAGCAGAAACAATCCATACTAACCTCTCCTGGAGGTCTACTATAATCAACCGGCTTTCGACCAGAAATTATCTCCATGATAAGAATCCCAAAACTATAAATATCACTAGTCTCATTCAACATACCAGTGCCAGCATATTCAGGAGCCACATAACTATCATGAGGCAAAAACAGGGAACCATTAATTTCTCTTACAATCAAGTTTAGTCATAATAAAATGCTCAAAATATAATAAGGATATTCAAACAAACCCAAATGTTCCCATCACACGAGTTGTGACATAGCTCCTCTCCGAGCCCAAGAGCTTAGCGAGGCCAAAATCTGAGAGTTTGGGATTCCACTGCTTATCAAGCAATATATTGCTTGATTTGATATCGCGGTGGACTACCTTTGGTTCAAGTCCCTCATGTAAGTACATTAACCTATATTTCCATAATCCAGCTTTCAAGAAACAGAGAAAGAATGAAATATGCTGAAACTAAATAGGGATGAAAAATAATAACATCCAAACATACCCTTTGGCTGTTCCAAGTATTGTGTTCAGTCGAATCTTCCATGTCAAAGGGCTAACAGGTCCAACATCCCCATGAAGCCACTGTTCTAAGTTGCCATTATCCACATACTCATATACGAGCATCCTGAAACCCAAAACAAGGGGATGATCAGAGAGTTAAAGCATTCTTAATTAAACCTGCCACATACTTTAATCCACTATAATTCCAGCATCTTGATTGTGCTATAGTGAGATAAGGACAGTAGAATTTAGTACCTATGAGCTCCTTCTGCACAATATCCTAGTAATCTCACCAAATTTTTGTGCCGAACTCGTCCAATTGCTTCCACTTCCACCTTAAATTCCTTCTCAGCTTGACCCCTGAAAATCCAACACCATTAATCAGAGGACGAACATGTGAAAATTGATATCCATATGCATTATAGACCAATAACAATAACTCGTGTGCAATCTTACGTGATATTCTAACACAATTAGAGCTCCCATTCTCATGCAACTACTCTAAACTGAAGCCAAAATGAAGATTTTGCGGTGAAGATGGAATAAAGTGATGCAACTCAATCATCGATTTACATGCAAGTATTATAATTTTCACCCTAAAAAGATGACTTTGTTGCAGAAATGGAATGGGGGAAAAAAAGCTATCAACTTGGTCACAGATGACTACCTGTTATTGAGCAAATTTTTGACAGCAATGTGAGTGTTGTCTTCCAAGACACCATGATACACGATCCCGTACCCGCCTTCTCCGATCACATTCTCATCGGCAAACATATTTGTCGCCACCTCGAGCTCCCTGAGAGTGTACCAATGCCCCCACCCCAAGTGAGAGACCTCGGGGACGGCCGGTGAGGCCTGCTCCACCGATCGGCTCTCGCCGCTCCCATGCGACGACCCGCCGCCGCTCCCGCGCTCCGGGAAGGTGATCCGATGGTCCTTCCCGGTCTCCACACGGATTTTCTGGATTCCAGTTGGGGTCTCCTCCTCCGGCTGCCGCTTGACAGGGAGGAGAGAAGAGGGCTGGGCATCGGAGAGGGGGTTTTGGAGGAACTGGGCGAAGGACTTGGCGTCGGAGGGTCGTGCCGGATGGTCGGCACGGACTTCTTGGATTTCTTTGGAGATGTTCGGAATGGTGGGGGCCGTTCTGCGCTTGGAGGCGTACCAGAGGGAGAGGAAGAACAACAACAGCACGAAGGCGGCGCCGACGCAGATGCCTACCACCACCCACAGGCGGAGGCCAAAGATGGCCGTGGTCTTGGAGAGATCAGCGTCCGACATTCCCTCCTCCTCCTCCTCCTTTGTCTATGAAAAATGTCGGATTTTTGGGAAAAACGGGTGGACAGTACGGAGAAAGATTGGATTTTGGCGAGGAATGTAGAGCAAAAGAGGATTTGATCGCTTAAAAATTGGATTTTTGGAGAGAGAGGTAGGAGATAACGGTAATGAGGTTTGATCTGTTTGCGAGAGAAGAACAGAGAGAGGTACGTTTCTTGGAGAAATGGAAGCTGGAAGAGAACGAAGGATTAGACAATGGCTTCTTTGAAATATGTGCGTGAGAGAGAGAGAGAGAGAGAGAGAGAGAGAGAGAGGAGGTGATTCTTTTTGGTAAACGAGTGTTTGAGAAGATGGAGGGAGGAAGATGGAAGTGATTAGCTCTGCATGCAAGGGGAAGAGCAACAGGTGGCACTAATGGAGCCCGAAGAAGCCCCAAGCTAGAGAAAGAGGTGGGTCAGAGAGAGAGAGAAGAGAGATTTAGACCCCTTGGATTAGACGAGGAGGAGGGTGGAAAGAAAAAAAAAAAAAAAAAAAAAGGGGTGTTCAAGCGGCGACGGTAGAGATGGAATCCTAGAGGAGATCGCAGCTGTCGCGATGGGACCGCCGGAATAATGACAAGTATCCACCCCCTCGCAAAGCTCATTTAGTTGCATGGTTAGCAGCACGCCTGCTTGGAATTTTAATGCAGCGGAGGTTTGGATCTAAGGGAGCCTAGGAATCATGCGGAATAGTCTTGGTCGCTGAGCTCTCGTAAATGCCCGGAATAAAAATATTGAGGTGGATTAAAAGCGCGCATGCTTCTAAGCGGAGCTGCCACCGCTTTTGCCATCACATCATTTTTTCATGCGAGATGTTCCACCGTAAATTCTCCCCTGAAAGAAATCTACATCCAATTTAGAAGCAATTAAATAGATTAGAAAGAAGCAAGCAATCTAAATAATTTTGAAAGCCTATAGCTACGGTGTAATTCGACAGCAAGCGGTTAAAATTTGACATCGACCGTGCCATTTCAATTTAGTAGTAGCAGCAGCTAATTAGAAAGATCCATTGGAGAACTACATAAATTTTTTTTTTAAAAATAGACTAATACCATCTAAGTTGCCACTTGTGTCTCAGGGTTTAAAGTCCAAAGAATCGGCAAGGATGAAATCTTGCACGGTATACGGTAAAATCCTATGTTGGATAGAAACGGTTATCTCTTCTGGGCTATAACCCATATCTATCTGGCTACCTAATGAATTCTTCCTTATTGTTCAAGCATATTAAGATTTAAGACCAAGGACTGCGATCTAAAGATGAATCAATGCAAAGTTTAAATTGTAGAGGATCTGCAACCAGTGTTTGCATTGACTTCTTACATTGAGGCCCCAATCCCATGCAGCTTGGTTAGGTGGAAGCTCATATCTATAGTACGGTACCTCTTAAACATTAAATTGCGGCATAAAGGAGGTGTTGGAATGTGGCCATGTTGCCTGCATAGATTATTATATGGTTTGGAGTCTTGCCAACAGAAAAATTTTTTTACTCTAGAAGCAATTTTATCAATAACCTCCTCCTCCTCCTCCTCCTCTCTTCTCCTTCTTCTTTTTTTTTTTTTTTTTACAACAAAATGCTTATATCATTCTAGCACGAATCCATTCAAATAAATCAAAACATAAAATTTGTTTAAATACAATAGAACAAAATCGCTTTATTACTTAATCAATAATTAAAATTATGAATTATAGAGCTTGCCACCTAATCAGTCATTATATCTGATCTAAAAGCTGTGAATACTCAAAAAAAGATTAGATATCTCGAAATAAGGAATTACCTCTTCCTTGAAGAAAGTATTGTCTTATTGAAGGCTTGCCAGTTTCTAACCTTTTCTTTTCAAGGGTGGAGCCGTGGAGGTGATCCAGCATGAAAGGTCCAGACTAGCAAATGGTCCAAACTATGACCAGTAGTATTTTATGATCAAAACGGTGGGCCAGAGAAATCCACAACGGTTCCATCTAGTGCTAGTTTGAAGTGGTGTTTCCGCGTCGCTAAGCGGCTTGGGGTTCATGATGGACCGACGCTTGAAACAATGGCCTTCGGCCACGGCCATAACTCAACACGTGTTCCATCGCTTTTCAAAATTAACGCGTTAGTTTCTTTTAAGAATTAAAGAAATAATTTATTACTTTTGAAAAAACTGCAATTATTATGATTAGAGCCGGCTGGATTCCATCCCAAACCTTCTTGTTTCCAAGACAAGCCTATTAGGATCAGGTTATTTTCTTTATTCTTAAATTTATACTAATTTCAAAGTTACTATATTTTTTTTTTAAAATTTATAAACTATTTACATTTAAAAATAAAAAAAGTTAATCTTTTATATATATTTAACTACATTTCAATATAATCAAATTATATATTTATATAATAAATTTAATTTACCTTAAAAGTTTTTTAAAGTCTCTTCGTGATCTTAAATTTTTTTTACTTATTTAAGCTTTAATTATTTTTCATACATAAATTCATAGTATTTTGGATCGGACAAGATAGATAGGATGAGCAACATGGTTCATGATCAATTATATATAAATATACTATTTTTTTCAAGATTCATTAAATAAATTTTTTTAATATATAAATCTATAAAATTTTAAGCGGGTGGCCTAGGCAAGCCATCTACCTCATAATCAACTTTAGTTATGACCTAGGCATCTTCATTAAAAGATGCATTATTTAAAGTTTAAGTTTTGAATGGTGATATTTTTTAAAGTTTTATTATAACATATAATTAAGAAATTATTATGAATAAAAAAAAGCTAGGTTGATTGTCAAATCAGTTTGTGTACTTACAAACCAATGGGCAGGTGTTAGGGTTTTAAATAATGTTATTTTTTTTAAAAAAAATTTGAACATCAAATATGGATGAGAATATTTTAAAATAAATTATAGTTATATCAGATTAGCCCATTAACCCTTTTGCATATCTTTACTTATACATTGAATAGAAAGGAAAAAGCTCTTGCTCTTCTCAAATCTAGATTTTTTTTTAAAAAATAAAAATTAAATATATGGTGCCAGATTGGCCAAAGGCTACATGATTCTGAATTTAGACCACATCATCTATGAGTTACAAAATAATCAAAAAAAAAATCAAACTCTTAAACCTAAATTAGAACAATTATGAAATAATTTAAGAAGGAAAAAAAAAAAAAGCATATGATCTACGCAAAGATTGTAGCATGATAAAAGGGTTAGTTATGAGCTTTAAGTACACTCGTTGAAGCTTTTAAACAGATGACTTATCCGATGACTTATCATATTATCATGGTATTACACTACACCAAACAAGCTTCAAAAAAAAAAAAAAAATACTTATAATACATATACTTCATTGATTTTGTCAATAAATATCAAATATATTTAAAAAATAAAATTTTAAATTTAAATTATCTATTTAATTAAATTATTGGCAATGAAATATCATTTTTGTAATTTTCTTAGAGATCCGCCAACACTTAATTATTTTTAATAAATTGTTCATAACCTCTACTCAATAAATGCTTTCTATTTTTTTTTAAATTTAAATTTTAATTATTCATTGCCTTTTCTTCCTTAAATTTATCTAAAAATATACACACTTGAATATTTTTCTTTGTTGCAACTTTCCCTCATCTTTGCCTACAAATCTATCAATAATTTTCATTTATTAATATATTTAATTTTTATAAATTTAAAATATTTATTTTAATTTCCTGCAGGATAATTTTTTTTTTCCCTGAACTTTTTTACTTAAAAGGAAAAAAAAAAAAAACACTCTCCATGGGTTATAACATTGTATTTATGATGTCGGTATTAACACGGAGGGTACGGGCACAGCGGTCCCTGTCAGGCATGCATTAAGCATCCATTAATTTTCTTTTGGCGTTTGGCATTCAATAACCGAGTCGTAGTCAACTAGTCATGAGATGGCAAAACCCTTGAGGATATTGTAGTGTTGGCCATTCGTTCGCTTTGGCTTCCACATCAAATCCCAGATATCAAGCTCCAAGCAAAACAGAGGCTCCATAGGATCCAATTCTAGGTGAAGAAGCTCCGTAAGACATTTGATCGAGCTTGTGCGACTGAATCAATCTGACATTAACATTGTGGGCAATCAGAATGGGCTCAAGAAAATAATTGAAAAAAAGAGTTTAAAAGAAAGAAAAAAAAAAACAACAAAGATAACAAATGGTTGAATTAAGGAAATAATGACCTGGAGGAGAAGATACCATGTTCTCATGATTAAAATTATCTTGAGAACACCATTTGGTTACATGGCACCACTCAAAGTTTGAAACTTGATGTCTCTCAATTTCTGTAATTAGAACATACGTGTACAGAAAAAGAAAGGTCCTGGCCATTCACCATACCTTCCTCCCAACATACATCCGGAAAGTTCACAAGAACTTGGTGATTTTCTTTGCCAGCCAACTAAACAAACAGTTCACTTTCAAACAGTAGTGAGAGATTGAAAGGCCGAATTTAATGTGCATGTTTGAAAGTGGATTGCAAGTGAGATTCCCTGCGAATCACTTGTACTTTAAACCAAAATGAAGGCAGATCCTGAACAAATAGTAGCCCCCCATTGATAAGGCACTTATCCAATGATTTGGTTAGTTTACATGCATAAAATTAATTTTGCAATCTGCAACCAACATTCAGCCTACAGTTCTTAAGAGAGGTCCAACCCTAGAAGCAAAATTCCACCCTCTACATAAATTAACATGACAATACAATTGACACTTGGCAACTGTTTTTTCACTGTTACATGTTCTTTATTCAATATTTCAGAGAGAGAGAGAGAGATTCAGAAAGCAGAGTTTATGAACTTAGAATAGAAAAGAGTTATTGCATGCAAAAAGGTTACCCAATGCACAAGGCTCCCACCATTGCCAGTTCTATCAACGGTCAGGCGTACATAGCCTTAGGTGTGCATAGCCTTACCCTTATGTTTGATAGTTTTCTAGAAGTACAAGGGAGTTCAGAGCCGAACATGTAGCCACATGTTGTTTTAGATCTGTTCCAAGTGATCGGTTGCAATCCACATGCATGTCGCACATTCTGCTATTTTATTATACAAGCACCTTAAATATAAAAAAAAAAAAAAAAACATTACTCATATTATTAAATAAACATGAGACTAACACTTTGACACTCCTATCTGCTGAGATCCTTTTATCTCTTGAAACTGCCTCTGTGTGTATCCATTCATTGCAATTCACCAACTGGTGCCTCGTTGAGCCATAGAAAATGAATGAAGTTGTACAACTTCCCTGTCACACTTACCTGCTCAGTGGTAAAGCAAGCGTTAAAATTTATATTCAATATGCTGTACCAATCTGGACATTATGAAGGCAAAAGGACTTTGAAGTTTAAATACAATTGAATGCGAAGTTTAGTTATTTTTACTGAGTGTTATGCTTTATATTTAATATGACCAGAACAGTTCAACTTTACAGTCAATTAATTGAATGCTAAACATTTTACATTCAACACCTAACCTTGTAAGGTGTTGGGTTTAATCTCCTCATGTGATCAGGCCGCATTTGTTCCAGCTGTTCCATACAACGAACTCTGATTTTCTTCAGCGAAGGCAGTTCTTCCCTTGGTTTATCTGCAATAACAAACACACACTATTTCTGTACCTTTTCAACCTATTGTTGAAATCCAAAAACAACATTCCTAAATATCAACTCTATAATTGCCAATGTAAGAATTTAGTTCTACCAGAATCAAGTCAACGGCTGCAATGCATCTTATATGTGCTATCTAAAAGCAAACTGATGTTACTTGGAAAGTATTACATGCTTGAAAATCTTGGTTGCTTAGTTTAAGCTGGATTGTGCAGAATAACCAGTTTTATGAGGAACATAACGGAAGGAAGGGAGGAAGATCATTTCAATGGAAGCATTTATATGCTAAGGAATGTCTCTATGCAATCAACTTTATTGTCCTAAGGTTTCCTTACGAGCAATATGTTTCTCAAACAGCACTACCACACTTGATGTATCCATGGATAATTAGTGCCATATGTGGAAGAACATTTCAGCACTGATTACTGGATTTTGTCCTAGAAATAATTAGTATATGCTGGAGTTTCCAAGCATACAAACTACACTTTTAATTGAATCTGTATAGTATTCCTCACTAATAGGAACTGAGAGCAAGTGTCACATTAGAGGAGTCTAAGCTTCAACCCATGCTGTTAACTTCAACACGTACAGCCACCTCCCCTTTCCATGGATCTTCACATGATGCATTTAGGGGGAAAAAATCTAAAAGCTACAGAAAGTGGTCATGCTCAAAAGCGAGATAGTATAGAATACTATAACTTCATAGTTCAGACCTGAACTTCCCGACCAGTAACACTTCAGAAGCTCTTCTACATGTTGTGGCACAACATATGCTCTCTTGGATTCACTGAATGGATGGCGACACAGAATACGCTCTCCTACCTACAAATGTAGAAAGAAAGAAAAAAGGTTAGTTGTTGATACATATTCATCCATCTTAGCATACTGCATCACACCTCCTGCATAACTCAATGGAACAGCTAATCCTAAAATATAACAATGTAGAAACATCAAGAATCATGTAAACAAGAGTGCTAATCAATCGTCATCATATAACAGATGAATAGGTCCTATCCAATTGTTCATGAATAGTTTGTTCTTCCTACATCATTAACTTGACATACCCAATTTGCAAATAACCAGCAAAAGATAGACACATACCACAGGAGGTGGTTCATTTTCTCCAACCATAATATCTACCAACGAGTAGCCTTCTTTCCCGTACAATCTGAAACTTCGTTTTTTACATGGTATGGAGACCTAGATTAAGAAAACAATGCAACTCCATCAAAGCAAAAAAAAAAAAAAAAAAAAGAAGCAGCAGTAATGGTAATTTTCGCTTTTGAGGTATCATCTAACCTTGGTAACATCCTCGGATAGTTTAATGCGAGGTTGGCTATTTATCTCAACTAGTTTGAACACACAACCAAGAGCTGGTTGAGCATAGCATGTCACCAGATTAGTGCCAATACCAAAGGCATCTACGTCATGTCCCTTCATAAAGATTCAATACATCATATGCAACATCCACCAAAAAGGCTGAAAGTTGAGAGTATTCATGGCATTTTTGAATTTAGGACCTCAATTTTGAAAACCAAACAACTTCACAGATAGTACATAACATGGTTAGGAAATGTAATATGAAAGAATGCACTATCCTATGCATGGCATAGTCTATATAGCTGACAATCTTGATAATTGCCATTTGGTTAATAGGTGTAGATCATCACACAAAAATCTCATTTTTGAAATATCATTTTTTTATGATCTTAGATATGCAAGAGAATAGATGCAATACAAGTGGTAGGTTTCAATTATCATATTGAGGTAATATTCTGAATTTTCAGTCACAAGTATGTCTTCAAAGGCAACATAAAAAGATGAGGGTAATTAAATCTACCACGCATGATATGTATAGATAAATGTCCACTTTGTTAGGTGGCTAAATCATCGGAAAGGTCATCCAGTTACACCATCCAATAGGATATCAAGTAGGTTGATTGATGGCAATCACATTAGCAGGAGTTTGTGAGCTACTACTTTTCCAGCTAGTCTGAGGCCCGCTTAGAACGGCTGGTTGGTATCCTTCCACTTGGGAGAGGCCCAGGTTTGGAAACCTGGCACAGCTAAAATATCAAAGAAATATTTCTTGATATAGATGTAAATGGGCATGAAATGATGGTTACATACTTATATGCACTTCTAATCTTGCATATTAGCACAATGATTTGAAAACTTCAAGTTCTGCCAATTAATGTGAAAAAACAAACTGGCTCCCAAATTATTTGTACGAAAGAGATTTTCAGTGCCTAACAGGGCGAGTTGTTCACTAGAAATCCCAGTAAAAAGAATCAAGCAGCCAAAATTTGATATTTCCATAAATTACCTAAGTAGTAGTTAATATCTAGTTATGGGCTTTCAAAGGGCAGCATAGGAAGTCGATGGTAACAGAAAATATGGGCATAAATAATATTTTTATGAAGAATGCTGGATGTTAGAATTAGAGTAAATACTGGAGATTATAACTTGATCTGACCAAACTGAATATAAGGTGAAGAACAAAGGTGATAATTGCCAGCTAAGTCATTGGCCTAACAGTGAATGGATGCCAGAAAAAAATTGCCATTTCGTTTTTCATGTCTTATACAAGGTGAAGAAAAAAGGTTTTTGAGCAAATGAATGAAAAACTTATCACATCAAACAGAGAATAGAAACAAAAAGACCACCAGTCATTGACCTAAAATAACGTCACTTCATTTTCTGTCAAGAACTTCTCCCTCTAAACTCTAACAAAATCTAATGCACTACTCAGTTTATTGCAACAGAGTATACTAGTCAAAACTCAAAATATTACCAAGTGTAACTTCATTTGAACCTGTTACCTGCTTGTTCAAGGCATCAAGTGTTTCCTCATTAAGGTCATTGCTAGCTGTAATTATCATTTTTCCAAAACCAGGTATATTAAATTCCTTTTCTATTGCATGAAAAAATTTTCGAGCTTCAACAGACAAATATGCTAGATCACCAGAGTCCAACCTAATTCCACGTGCTTTATACCTGCATCAGAAATATTTAGCTAGCCACTTAATAAAGTTAAATTAGATCATGTAAGTTATGAATTAATATTAAAATATAAAACCTTGATTTAGTTTATAATTCAGAATCTCAGCAAATTAGAAAATTGAAACTAGACCATCAAGAATGATTAAAGCTATAGTTTGGCAATATGCATTGGAGAAACTAAACAAAAAAAAAAGAATATCCATTATGTTATTTAGGCTAGGGGTTCATCTAGTTATATACAGGAATTAAGTATAATTGAAAGTACCACATGCAAATTTCTATTATATATGAAAACTTAGACAGAGGTGCATGTGCGTATTCATGTGTACCTGTGATAATTCATCATTTAAATGGCGTGCCAGACATTTTGATGTCATGGAACAGAAAATTTGCAAGGTACTAGAATGTGCAGTTGCATGCATGCAAGTATACTCATTTTTATGCATAGAGCTCTTACATTCCAAGTAACTACAGAAGTATTTATCTTAAATCAAAAATTGGTCTATGTATGAGGACTTATTGAGAATAATAATAACTCAAAGTTTTGGCTATTTAATGTTATTGTAGGTTTCTGGGGACAACTGATCTTAAATTTGGTTGCATTTGAATATATTTGCATCTTTATCTCAGCAATTCCGCCAAAATGGTGTTGGAAAAATCAAGGAAAGAGTTGTGTAGCTTTCATCAATGTTACAATGCAAAATATAAAACATAAGAAATCATATTTATGTTGGATTTGAAACCAAACTAGAAGTGTCTCTTAACACTTTCAGTTGTACATGTGAAACAAATATTTTACAAATATAACTCCAAAACAATTCAAAGGTTCAGAACTTACCCCAAATCATTAAGTGCTAGAGCTACTGCACAAAAGTTTGGAATCCCACTCTTCATAACCTGTGGAATACATTGTTTAACACAAGATTATAAACCAGTGGCATAAGACCACAATGATCATTCAACTGCAGTTAACCAAACTCATGCACTCCACAATTCGGTACATATTAACTTGTAATAATTAAAATATATAGAAAGAACATGTTGTGAGATATCAAATTGAGAAACATACAGGTTAAACATGTTTCAAGCAGGACATATGGGCTTTAAATGAGTTCAACAGGCCTTAAACAGGTTGGGTCACCACCCAAACCAACTACTAACAGGTTGTAGCAAGTTAAATTAATCAAGACTCTAAACCTGAACCCGACATGTTTAATAAACAGGTTAGGTTGGGTTAAGTTGTTTACAGCCCAAACCTATTATGCCAAACCTGAACCTATTTAAATTGAGCCAGTTGCGGGTCAGGTCATAGATTGTCACCCATAACCAAAATAACATGACTGCAAGATCTGGGATTAAGAAGAAAGAAAAAAAGTCAAAGTTGAGTAAAGAATAAAATATAAAAAATTAAAATAAGATATGTTAACCACTGGTCTCTTTTGTTATAGATGTGTACAAGTTCTTGGCTCCATGCTACATATTCTTCTATGGTTTATGCATCATATAGTATACAAATCAATTAGTCATATATAATACAAACTTGGACAAGGCTATGTTGATATGTGCACAGTACTCTTTCAAATATTACATGGATGGATGGTGACCCTAGTAAGAAGACAAGCTACATGCTCCCTTTTTGTTTTAGAAACCATCATATAATCTCAAACATTGATTTTATCTCATGGCTGATTTGAAAAGGATAATTGCAGATCCAGTATATTCTAGCCATGGCAATCACGCTTAACAGGAAAATAACTGTAACACCAAACCCTCTTTTAATATGTTTCATGATTGCAAAGAAATATGGCTGTGAATAAATTTTTTTTTTTTTAAAAAAAGACTGCCATAGAATTGACACAGTATAATTCAACTGAACAATAGAACCACCTGAAAAAGTAAAATAACAAGTGCCATAGCAGAAACAGGAAAGATGAAATAAAGAAGCTGCAAGATCATTCCACATACATCATAGGTGTCTACAAGGGCTTGGAAGCCATTTGGAAATGCCAATGCATATGATGTGAAAGCAGCCAGCTCGCTCTGATTTGTCTCACCAAAAATGCTACGCAATGAATCTGTCCACTAAAACCAGAAAAGGGAAAGTGTGAATTGAGTCATATTTATTATTTTCATTCTTCTGCCAATTCATATAGACCAATATAAAGGAGTAAAAAAAATGTCAAATTGATAGAATTATTATGAACCCCACCATAATAGACAAGTGCAATACATGAAGTTCAGCATAAGAATATCCATTAGATATTTGAGCAACAAACAATCTTAACATTCCATAATCTGATGCACAAACATCTGCACGTTATGACATGAGTGCGCATGTGTGGACGTGCACGCTGCGCATTTGTGTGTGTGTAAGAGAGAGAGAGAGAGAGAGACTGGTAAGTCACTTTATAGAAAGGGGATATTGAAGCATCCTGCTTGCATCTGCATGTAAAGAAGAGGGGATGGGGAGACCATACGTGTTGCAGATTGGTCCAGGGTCCAAATTTAAATGACTGGATGAGGCATAAGAAAAATTAACATTACACATTTGTAGAAGTTTTGTAAAATGTAATACTTCAGAACATAAAATTTCTAAAGGTTTAGCACTCTTTAGTGGTATGATTACCAATATAACACATCAACTTTATTAATAGATATTGATGATGATTGTGGAGGCTTGCAGTAAAAGTATGCTCTGGTCAATTTCCCTGTACCAGTGCATGATAGAGATGATCAGTGAGACGTCTACAATTGTTTTTTGAATGCTGTAATTTTAACCCACAAACCAAATGCTTCAAGATTCATGCCTTAATCAACATTAGTTAAATTCCCTGTATCGTCGTCAATTTTCTGTGGTCTAGATACTTTACTCCCTGCATATTCTGTTAACATTTTATATCAGCAAGAAGAAAATTGGCTGACTTCATTCCCATTACTTAAGCATAAATCTTTACCCTTAGCCTTTTACACAATTTTTTCTCACAAATTCTACCCCTTACTGCTTCAGTCTAATATCAAAATCCTTGGAATATGGCTTAAATAGATCTACCATTCTTTGGTATTCTTAATCGCAACCTACACATTCAGAATCAGTTCAATACAATTACTTCTGAGCCTGACCAAAAGTTCCTGCATAGCTAAAATTTCTTTTAAAATTAAAAAATAAATCCACAAACTTCTGACATCACAAAGTTCTGATAAGGAAAAAACTTATCACACAAGCTGGAAGCACAGAAGGCCCTATTCAGCAGCAAAATGTAGCACAGCAATAGAAAAGGGAATAACAGTGAAAAGATATCATGCAGTCATCACTAGAATTTTGCAGGAAACCAGCGCTGATTTTAGAATATAAACAGTTCATCACATGTCAGATGATTAAATAGAAATTAAAAACAAAATTAACATGAGATTATACCATCAAAAAAAAAAATCAGTGAGAGAACCCAATTTGACCTATTAACTTGCTAAAGTATGGAAAGCAGAAGATCTATAGCTATTTTCTTAAAATGCAAAAGCTGGGCATAATGACCAAAAAACTATAAATTTTAAAAATCAGCACTGATTTTAGAGTATAAAGAGTTCATCACATGCAAGATGATTAAATAGAAATTAAAAAAAATAAATTAACATGAGATTATACAAAAAAAAAAAAAAAATCAGTGAAAGAGTCCATTTGATCTATTAACTTGCACAAGCATGGAAATAGAAGGTTCTGTAGTTATTTTCTTCAAATGCAAAGCTGAACATAATGATAATAACTATAAGTTTTAAAATAGTTGATAGATGATAGGATAAAAATAACAAGATACAGAAATCCAATCATAAAGACAGATTTATATACAGTACTAGATAACAAATAACCACCTGAAGTTTGCCGAGCCACCCCCGAACTGACTAACAAAATCCTCACAAGTGCTAGAGCCATCATGACAAGGAAGCGCTTTGTCTAAGATCTCATCAGGGCTCTACAAAACCACTAAATAAGTTAGCCTAGTCCACGCTCTGACTGGAAATTTAGAAACAAGCAGCTAGTGATAATAGAATGTACAAATAAGCAACCAGTGATAATAATAACTTAACAATGAAAATCATTCATATCCTTGAAAAGAGCTTTTATAGCCTTTCTTCTTGTATAAAAGTACAATGATTCCACATATGTTCAATGGCACAACAAAAGCAGTATACATGTGTGCATGTATTCATGCAAACACACACACACACACACACACACACACACACATAGCTGAACTTGGTTATATTCAAATATAGTCAAATCTTGGATCTGATTACCCTTTGGCTTGTGGATCCATATGGATTCCAAAGCCATAACACCTTTTTCACCTTTGAGATATGTGATCCGTATGAATCCAAGGGTGAAAAGAATGATCGGATTTGGACTTAGCTATATATATATATATATATATATAAAGGCTGGAGGGGTGTGGCGGCTTGACTTCACCACACTTCAGAAGATCTCAACTAGATTGGTCAGGTCTAAATGGGATGATCAACATCCTACACTAATGATACAAGTTGTTGGATGTGATCTAAAATTTTTAAAATATTTACACATCAAAATATAATGAGATTTGAAGATTCCTAGTGCATGCATCTGGTGGTCAAAAATTTAGAGGACCTCTTGATGCATGAGCTAGGAGTCTTCAAATCACATGATTTTTGATATGTAAGCATTTAAAAATGGTAAATCACATCCAACAGTTCAGGTCTTCACTGTAAATCCTTGATCATCCAATCTAGACCAAATTAGAACTAAGTAGCAATTCTCTTAGAGCATAGACAAGTCCAGTGCTCTCTCTCTCTCTCTCTCTAATATGTATGTATGTATGTATATGCATATGAGAGAATGACAACTAATTGTACTCAACAATAATGCACTCAATTTTTCTCTTGCCATATATAATCTTTGAAATGTACACAAAAATTAACCTAGATGAATTACTATGACCTTGTGATCATTAAAGAAATGTATATGGGATTAAACTTGTTTGGAGAATGGAGCTAACACTCCAAAATTTGTCAATATATTCATAGGCATATATATATATATATATATATGTGTGTGTGTGTGTGTGTATGTGTGTGTGTGTATATATCAGTCGGTGAAACTACTCACTGTAAATGAGCTCACAAAAGCATGTGAATGTGTTCCACGAAGAGGTATGCCAAACAATTTTCCAGCTGCAACATTGCTGTATGCAAAAGGATGCAAGGAAAGATATCAACCACAGAGTTAAACCAAAACTAAAACCAAAATTAATTGTCTTAACTATTGTTATGATATGATGTGAAAAATATGAGCAATCATAATAATGCCATCACATTTCCTACCAATCTTACATGCAAACAGTAGAGTTGCACATCTAGTTCTGAGCTTACTAATTTTGAAAAAAATGATATTTATCAGAATTAGAACAAACTACAGGAATATGAACCGAAGCTTAGTTCCACTTAAGCATTGTCACTCCTAGTTTTTGAAATATTGATCATGATGAACCAACAACAAAAGCATATAAATTTTGAATAAGGTTTTATACGGTAACCGTTCAATCAGGAAAGTTAACATTCTAATTCTCTAGAACAATCTCCACCAAACAAGAGTGGCTTGGAATTCATGATATTATGTGGACTTCATAGCAACATTACATATAGAGTATATGCAATTAACGGAGTAAACATGACAACAAAAATGAGTGATGAAAATCATAACCAAGTTTAACTATGCATGACTCTTCTAGATTCTACCACAAGTTGCACGATACATCATATCTAGCAGTATCTAGGAAAATCAATAAATTATTATGTTTAAAATAAATAAAATCATTCAAAAAATAAGGTTAACATTGTAGACCTTGTTGCATCAAATCCTCCAATGTAGCAGTACTTTGAGGCACTCATTCCACCATCAGGTCCCTAAACATTAGAAGAAGTACAGGTTTTTCAGATCCAGAAGCATATGAAAAGCACTTAGAATTGAGTGGGGAAAATATGGAGGAGCACCCTGGGAGGGGGACCTGTGCTCGTCGAAGTCCAAATTCAAGTAAAGTTTTTGACTTTCCTGCAACAAGTCGGTGCCGTGCAGCATTTGTGGTAACTAATGAGGCATAGTTGATAAGATTTACAAAGGAAGTTTCAAGCAGTTGAACAACCTAGCAATTATAAAGCAGAAACAGTGTTTATGAAATGGAAAGCATAACAACAGCCATGAAAAGTAAAAAGTGAACCCAACATAGATTATAAATTATAATGAAAAAAATAAAGAAGAAAATATCAAATGTAGTGATCATTTAATTACTTACAGCAACTGGTCCTTCAACTCTCATTAAGGGCACCTTTGGGAAAACAATAGAACCCTCAGGAATAGCATACACCTCAATATCAGAGCAGTCAACTACCCTGAGATAATCAAAGAACCCATCCTAGAGAGAGAGGGAAAAACATTGAAATCCTATAATGTTAGAGAGGGCTAAAAACATAAGGCACTACTCATTTCTTAATTACCACATGAGAAAGTTAAAGCTGAATATTTGTGCAAAAATCTTCTCTTCTCTATGATAACCAGGCTAGATAAAAAGGCTTAGAGGTATAAATGTTCCATAAACAGAATATGCAAGATATTGGAATGTTATGATAATAATATGGCTGAGGTGTATGGTGAGTCTATTATATTTGTACAATATTAATGCATGTCAGATAAAGGTCATCAATGAGCTGAAAAAAATTCAAAAGCTTCTTCCTCACACTCAGGCAACCTATATTTTATGAACAATTCATGCAAGCTCACTGCCATTGTTTCCTACTAATGACTATGACCTGATATTGGATCATGATTACTGATAGTATTGAGTATTCAATTGTGGTTGATGAGCTCATGCTATTCATGAAGTAACAAATCTACTTAAATCTAATATAAATTATACAAGAATGTGGCAGAGTTTGTGCATTTGTATCTGGATGGAGTGGTAGAAGAACTAAAGAGGAAAGGAAGTGGGACTTCAGTATAGATGTTGCTTATTGAAAGAAAGAGTCAGAACAACCGGTATGTAAAGGGAATCCATAAGCGCGTGCAATATATATCATAAACTTCTTGCATCTTGGGTTGTTTATATTGTTCATTTGAGACATGGAAAGAGAGTCCCAGAAGGGATTGAGATTAACAAACGCCTACCCCTATGTTGAATGCAACATTCTTTGCTCTCTTATCCCTACTCATTTTCTGTTGAACTAATTTCTTTCCTTTCTTTCATAATCAGCCTTTGCTTTTGTCCTTTGTCATGGTTTTCTTTATCTTTTAGCTTCAGTATATAATTTAGAAATATATTGAATGGATGGTAAAATAATATTTTTAAATGAAGATTTAAAAGAAGAATATATAGATCAACCCAAAGCATATGTTGCAAAAGGATAAGAACATTTGGTACAAAAACTTAATAAATTTTTATAGTCTTAAACAAGCTTTTAGACAATAGAATAAATAGTTTAAGGAAGAAATAAGAGGTTTGGCTTTAAAGTAATAAGGTAGATAATTGTGTACGTGTAAAAGGCACTCAAAATTCTTGTGTAGTGATGACTCTTTAAGTTGATAATCTATAGATATGTTCTTCAAGTATTGAGTCTACAAATGAGATAGAAATATATTTTCAAGTATTTAAAGTAATTTAGAACCTATTGATGTAATTTTAGGTGTTAAAGTAATTAGGCATGATGATAAAATAATTTATCTCAATCGAATTACATTAAGAAAATCTTTAAAAAAATTTAATTTAATTGTTTCAATGGTAAGTTCAGCAATTCTCATTTAGATATTCACCATGTTTTAGTACCATTAAAGATGAACTAGTGGCACAATTTGAACATCAATGATGGCTGAACCATCCTAAACTAGGCAGTTCGGGGCGAACTATACTGAATCGGCTCGAAATCAAGTAGATTTGGTGGTTTGGTTCAATACAAGGACTCAATTGCTCCATACCGTCCTGAACTGCTTGTACCCCATCCTATCATATCGAATCATCCTGTACCATGTCGAACCACATGATTCGACCTAGTATAGTGGTGGACATGAGTGGGCCTTCCTGTCCACCTGACTAGAACATCTTTGGTTCAGCATGGTACATGTTGCATTGAAGGCCTAGTATCGGCACGCAGTACGGCAAACCATGGTAAATATACTAAAATCATTGAAAATTTGATATGCTTGATGAATTGTACTGAATGAGATATAGTATTTGCAATTAGTAAGTTAAGTAGATTTATTCATAATCCTAATTATAAGCATCAAAAATAAATTTATAGAGATCTAAGATATCTTAAAGGGTTACACAATTCTAATAATTTAATTGAATTCAAAATGTTATAATGATGCGTATTGAGCTTTTGAGAAGATAGATTCCAACATCTTGTTTGGGACAAATGAATTACAATTTTTGTGAAATTTATTTACCATTCTATGGTTTGCTCTGTTTGGCAACACAAAAAATTATGGATTTCAAATTCCAACTATCAAATCATAGAATTGCTTCTTTTTGTTGCAAACCTATCAATTTTGATAGGATTTGCAAAACAATTCTAGAGAATGAAGGAAATAGAATTTTTAGACAAAATTACCCTTTGTTTATGGCATTACTATTATTATTATGATAAATCATTACTACATTAATAAATGTTATAACAAATAATTGATACTACATTAGTTATAATATATTTGTAATATTATGATAAGTTATACAATATAATAACTATAATATAATATTAAATAAATATAATAAAATATTAAAAATATGATATTATTATATTATAATAATATATAATCATAATATTATGGATTAATAATTTATTATTATATGATAATAATTATAGTAATGATCTAAATAATTATTATAATTATTGAATTATAATTATATTTATGTTAATACAAATTAGCATTATTAATTATACTTTGATATAATTATATTAAATTATAATTAAATATAATAATTAGTATAATTAAACATGATTTGAAGATATAATTAACATAACAATTCTCAAATCGTCCATCATTTTAATTAATTACTACATAAGGGTAATTTAAGAAAATAGAACATTGAATTCAATTTTTAATTCTTCCAAACATAAGAACTCATTTTAATTCCATAGTTTTATGAATGGTGGGCCAAAGAATTCATTTTATTTAGAAATGAATTCCTTAGTGAATTATGTTCCAAACAAAACCTAAGTTTACTAGAGGTTAGTTATTCATACTTGGTGGAGAGGCTGTTTCTTGATCATCTAACAAGCAAACATGTGTTGCAATGTCTTCAATGTTATCAATACCAATACATGACTATGAATAGTCACAAGCAGGTAAGGATATAATTTGAATAAGATGATTTCTAAGACATTTCCTTTATGGAGGGATGGATAATTGGTAATCATGTGTTGTGATAACAAGGTTGTTATTCTTGACAAATAACAAGAGATTCACAATTAAGTCTAAACATATTTCAAGAAAATATTATTACATTAAGACAAAGTCATGTTAGACAATCTACTAACCGAAGAGATGCTACTTGATCCTCTTATGAAAGCCACATCAAAAGAGAAGATACAGAAACCTTGAGAGAAATGGAATCATTACCAATATAGTGGGATTACCATGCTGTAGCTTACTTTTAATAGTGATATTAGTTGAATATCACAAGCCAAGAGTTCAAATGAAATTTTTCCATAGGTGTATCCAATTGGATCTGTACGAGGCTACATTTTCTGAGTACATTAAATCTTTGATATTTGAGATTCCAAAGAAAATTTTGCTTTTATGAGGTAACTACTTTCTCTTACGTATGAATTGGAAGGATAGACTTTTGACAAGTTAATAGATATATATGTTAGAGTGAATAAAAGTGCTCTTGATTAGCATTACTATATAAGCGTGGAGGTTAGGGTCACCTCCTTGGACTTAATTGGCAAAATCTTGTAGCATTTGTGAATACAGGATAAAGTGCATGGCTTTTAACAGCATGAACTTTTAAACACCAATACCCAAGTATAATAAGAATATAATCTCCCAGACAACTACTATAATAAAATGATCAGGGTTTAATTCTTTTGTTCTCATAACCTCATAAGATACATTCAAATTATAGAATGAAGGGTTGTATCATACCCACACTTTAATATATTTATCAATAATTATGCTATATTTATTCCCTTTTTTAAAATAACTTTGATTTTCAAAATAACTAGCCCTTTATGATACTTACTCTTCTTAGCCATTAGGAGGTAGCTATATGTTTTTAGACTTTGACCATTTGGTTCCATTATTCAAAAGGTAGCTACATGTTTTAGATTTTTTTAAAATAACTTTGATTTTCAAAATAACTAGCCCTTTATGATAGTTACTCTTCTTAACCATTGGGAAGTAGCTACATGTTTTTAGACTTTGACCATTTGGTTCCATTATCCAAAAGGTAGCTAGATGTCATTTCACTCCCATGTATACCATGAACTCTTAAAGAAATGTAGAACTCCTTTGTCCTCTCTATTGTTCTATTCCAACCATTTACTCCAATACTCTCTCTCTTTTTGATTAAAAAGGCTAATACTCTCTCAATCTTTCTACCATACCACTTCATCTTTTTTCTCAAGAACATAATACCTACTTTATTATTATTTTTTATTTATTTTAACCAAGGTACTCTGAATCACATACTGATATCAAACCAAACTAAACTAGCAGCATACCGATGGTTTAAGGTGGTACACCCTTTTATTTTTTTTTAAATTTTTTTATTTATAGTTTCTCAACTTGTTTTTCTTTTTTTGCTAAGAGCCTTCCACAAACTCTCATCCTATCTCTCTTATTTGCATTTAAAATTATTTAGGTAAATATCATAAACCTTTTATTTTCATTTATTTAATAATCCTCATGCAAATAATGGAAATATCCCATCTACATTCAACAAAAATATAGAAACATCAAATTCTTAAGAATAAAAAGTCAACTTTCTCTTTCAAGAATAAATTCCAAGAATTTTAGAAAATCTCAGTTCAGCAAATATAAAGTTGGAGAATTTTATTATTTTAATGAGCTACGAATTAAATCAGTATAGGTCAGTGTACAATTCACTGTTAATGTGATCCTATCTAAATCTAAAAACTGTAAATTTGACTAAGTATTGGTTAAAGCCTTACAAATTGTATTTTAAAATAATTTTTAGCATTTTATTTTCACATCATTTCTAAGTTAAGTTAATTTTTGGAATTTTATTCAGAGTGGAAGTACCCTAATTTGATATTTGTGAAATTTCTTAAAATTCTTCAAATTTATTGCTGAGCTGAACGGTTGACTTTTTATTCTTAAAAAATTTAATTTTTTAATATTTTTGTTGAATTCAAATGGAGGATATTTTTCTTATTTGCATAAAAAATCTTAAGTAAATGGAAAGAAAAAGTTTATAATATTTACTTAAATATTTTTGAATGCAAATCAAGAGAAAAGAAGATGAGATCTTACAGAAGGTTCTTAGTCTCCTCTTCCTATTATGTAAGCTTATAAGAGTCCATATCCATTCTAGCCCACCCACAAGCCAACCCACACCCAAATTAGGCGGTTTACCATATTTGGATTGGTTCGCACCTAAAACCAAACCAAAGGACATTTCTGTATCGATTTCCAAATGGTTTGTTTGGCCCAAAGTGGTCAATTCGGTTCGATTCAGCAATTAATAATTTTAATGTTTTCTTTTTAGAAAAAGTGTGTGGATATTGATATGATATCTTTTAAGGTGGAGCCTAAAGTGTAAAAGCATGTAGGTTTTGTACTATAGGGATTATTTGCATGAAATCTACTCGCAAAGTGAGAAAATAATTGTCTTTAAAAAGTGCCTTGAATGGTATGCCTAGCTCAAATTTTATTTATATTTTTGCAGGTCTTCTTTGATTATCATACATGAAAGGTGTTTCTTCAAATAGGTCACTAGGCATGTTGAAGCGAAGGTGAGGGAACAAAGTAGTAAGAAAGGAGGAGAAAAAGGAAGGAAGAGGTATTAAGTTGGGCTAAGGGAGGGGTAACAAGATGGAGGGGAAGGAGGTGAGGTGGTGGATGGTGGACTAAGGTAGGAGAGTCAGATAGAGGTGGTGAGTGGCAATAGGACAAGGGAGGGGAATAGAGTAGGGATAGAGAGGATCATGCTGCAGATAGTAGGCTGAGATAGGGAGTGAGACAAATGTAGATACTGAGGATGGTCAGCGGCAAGCAGTAATCCCTGCTAAGAGAAACAATGCAAAGGTTGAGAAGAATGGCTGGAAATGCTATCTTAAGATATTTTCTGAAAGAAGAAGAAGATAGGCAAAGGTTGAGAAGAATCGCTGAAAACAGAAGAAAAAAAGAAGAAGAAAAGGACAATTGTAAAGTGCTAACCAATTCCTGTGCATCTTCCTTAAATACCTTTATTGTGGAATAGCTAGGATTTGTCCAATAGTTTTCATAATAATAACATTTAAGTACTGTTACAAAACCCATAGCTAATCATAGATGCCGGACGATGAAATAATGCTTTGTAAAATGTCTTTATCACTGCCCTGATTTGAATAGTTTGCAGCCAAAAGAAAATTAACAAACTTAAGCACACTAAAATTTAACTATTGTTCTAGCTCAATTACACCAATAGAATGTTAAATGCATGACAGATAAAAAGAGAGATAATTTGCACCTTGTATGAGGCAATCTTTAGCTAATAAAAAGGCATAAAAAAGTCAAAATATCAGCAGCATGACTAATATTTCATACCTCACACAGAGGCATGACTGAACGCAGGAAAGAAATTTCCTCCTCCATAAATTTGAAATTAGCAACAAACCGAATGCATTCTTCCAAACCAGCAAAGACTGTGTACTCACCATTAAAGGGGTTCTTTCGGAAGTATAGATCAAACCTGCAACATATTAAGATTAAGGAGAGAAAGAGATTCCCTATCCTAAGATCAACTTATGCAAAGATCCTTTCTCATAGGATAGCTTGTAGATTTATGCTTTACATTTTTCGACTAACCAGTAATTTAATACACATATCTAGCTTACCGATGCTTTTAAAGAACTTAGCTCCGAGCAGCTTTACAAATATATGATGACCTCAAATAACAACACAAAAAAAAGCAAAAAGGACAAGCACTAATGAAAATGTTTATTTATTGTTATACTAATTCTGCTATTCAACAGCTGAGACATGTAGCTTTAACTGCACCTTATCATCCTGTGCAACCAAAGATGGAGTCCTACAATTAATTTATAATACTAAGCACAAAGTCACTTCTACAAGAAAATGACCTGCAAATTGGGTATATTAAGCACCAATATTCCTTCCACAACATTCAAATGGCTACCTTCCAAACCAATTGACTAATCTACTATTGTATATTTATAAATTTCAGATCACAATTAGATTGAGATAGAAAAATATTCAATAACCATAATCATAACCAACAGCCTCATCCCAACATGCATGCCTTGACCTTTGTATCATTCTTTGACATTGATTCCTATTAAGGGTGAAAACACATCTGCAATGTTATTCAGTCTATTAATATCATTAACTGATCAATGAAGCATCAATATCTGATGCCTTCCCCTGTTTTGTGGCAAAACCATGGTGAAATTGTGTTGATCACTACTACAAGAGTAAATAATCTACGATTTCTTTCTGACAGTTCCACAAGAACTTCTATGTTGTTGAATCAACTCCATATCCTGCTTATGTTACAGTAGCCATACCTTACATCCATTATGCAGTTGAAAATTACACAACATACACAATACACAATATGCACAGTTGGTCTGTGTGTGTGTGTGTGTGTGTGTGTGAGAGAGAGAGAGAGAGAGAGAGAGAGAGAGAGAGAGAGAGATTTTACTAATGAAAATACAACAACACAACTTTAAGTCTCAGCTGAGCTAAAAAAATATCAAACTTCCATAGTCAAAAGAAAAGGATGTTTCAAAATGAAAAAATAATAAAAGAAAAGAAAAAGTTCATATGGTGTATTTGACCATATCTAATTCTGCATTCGACTTTAAGATGTTTGGATTGAAAGATTTGGAGAAATGTAGATTATAAAAGAAAAGAGTAAGAATCCCTTGTCTAGTTTGTACATTTAATTAGATCAATAAACATAACCAAGAAGACTTTGTCCCATCTATTTGTATGCTATTACAAATATAAACCTATCCAAGATGAAAGAAACAAGCAAACCAGGGTAAATATGTTGTCAAGACAGTCACGTAATAACAAAAATCTCAAACAAAAAAAAAGTACAAAGTAATTAGATGAATAAACATAACCAAGAAGACTTTGTCCCATCTATTTGTATACTATTACAATATAAACATATCCAAGATGAAAGAAACAAGCAAACAAGGGTAAATATGCTGTCAGGACAGTCACGTAATAAACAAATATCTCCACCAAAAAAACAAAAGCACAAAGCAATTACTCTATGCCAATCAGCTAGACACCGGCACAATACAACCATCAAGGAATTCCAATGCAATAAATGTGTTGTTTTTACATCTTTCTCCAAAGAAAAAGAAGCTCAAGTATCTGATTCTGCTGGCAAAGAATCCAAACTGATCCACAGCAAAGAGAAAGAACAGATACCAATCTATTTCTCCATCAAAACTAGACCTTTAAATCTGTAGTCAAATCATAACAAGAAGCGAAGACCAAACTTTCATCCCAAGAAACAAAGAAAGCACGAGCCGCCAGATTAACACGTCCCGGTCATGACGTTTCCTTGTCTTCCGGTAGACTAGACGATGGTAACAAGGACAGCCAAAAGATAGAATATGAACATCAATCAACAACACCACAATCTATATCTTCTCCCCAACAGATCAGGTAAAAGTAGTAGGTACAACAATCAACAAAACAATAAGAAAGTTCAATATAGAAACATGTTATTTTGCCATCTTTCCAAAAGAAAAGCCCTAAATTCAACCGATTTAGAGAAGGGAGAAAAAAAAAAAAAATCATTCCAATCACCAACCAAAAAAACACCGCATCATTTCGACAAAAAGAGCTCATATCGTCTCCCTAATTTATTATCCAATCAATCACCAAATCATAACAAGAAAGGTGAAGAAGACCCGGCCTTTAATCAGAAGAAACAGAGGAAAGCACAAGAGATAGAGAGACGATACTCACACGGCTCGGTCTTGATGCTTCCCGGCCTTCCAGTAGGCGTAGGCCATAGTGAATTGGTAGAGGTCCGTGAAGAGTGGGGTCACCATCGGATTCGTCGCCCCGTGGATCACCCCCTCCTCCGTCACCGAACCATTCATCTTGGCCGCCGCCTTATCCTCCATGGATCCGCTCATCTTTTCCCTCTATCCGCTAGGGTTTCGATCGTCGCAGCCGCCGCAAAAAGCGGAAGGGAAGGCGGCGGGGCAGAAGGTTCTGCAAGAAGGATGGTATGCGACCGAAGGCGAGGGATCCTTAAATCGGACGGCCGTTGAAGAGGTGACGAGAACGAAGAAGCCGTTATTTATAGTTCATTTCCGCCCTTTATTGCCTTTACGCATAGATTCGACTGTCAGCCAGAGACCCACGACCACGACAGGGAACGGACACGCGGCATGTACTACCGCTTTGGTTTGCATACCTTGAATCCTACCTTCGACCCGTTGGTCACCGGGGAAATTAAATTAAAAAATAAAATAAAGGCGTCAACCAGAGCGTTCCCAGTTCCCAGGTGCACCGAATCTCCCATTAAGCCTAGCGATCGGACTAATCTGTTGACTGTTGATATATATATATATATATACACGGTTGAAATTTTTTCTCTGGCTTGGATGCAGCCAATCTTTGGATTCAGACGATGATCTCTTATCTGGATGAATCTATAGATAATCTTTATACAGAAAAAGTTAATGTGATCATGTAAAAGACTCTTTGATATTCAAATCAATAAAGATTCACAGCAATCAGATATGAAAAGAAAGCTTATGCAGAAGAGTCCCTCAAGAATGACTTTTCAAAAGGTAAAAACTCTGCTTGAGCTCTAATAAATTCTTAGTGAAAAAGTGTGCGTACCTGAAGAAATTTTAAGACAAGATATTTATAGACTGTCTGAATATTGGGTTGTTCACCTAACTCCTCGAACGTATCTTAGAAAGTCGGAAATCGAAATGATTCGAATCAGTTTGTTATGAGGCTGACGAGATTGAATCCTGTTTGTTACAAGGATCCACAGCTGAGGAAGCTAATTGGAGCTTTAAGATTTGACTACTCGATTATTTATAGGCAACAAACCATATTTAACTTTATTTCCCTTTTGAGGTGCCGGGAGCTGACGTGACCGAAATTCTGCCATGTAATTAGGGATTTAAGCTTTTGTCAATCATGGCTGGAGGGTCATATTTGGCTTTTAGCTCTCATTCCAGAAGATTATTCTTGGCCTCGCCAAGGTAGGAAACGGTTCGGTCTTGCTGAGGCATAAAAATGGCTCGGTTATACCGAGGCATGGCAATGGCTCGGTCCCACCGAGACATAGAAGTAGCTCGGTCCTGCCGAGGTATGGAAATTTATCTTTTTTTTGGATGTGATGTAGGCGGGCAAAAATCAAAAATGATCCTGACCTTTTCGTTACATGCATAGATATCAATGCAATGACAATTTTATCCCATATTACATGCCCCCACTCCCTAGTCTGAAGCATAGGTTCGAGCATAGGGAGTAGAGTTCCATGTGGCTTCATTTGATTCGGGGAATTCAAATTGGTTGAGGCATGTCGCGCTGTCCTCATAAATGCCAGGTCATCGTTTCATTATTTCTTTCAGTCGTACGAGAAGAAACCCTTCGTCCCCCACTGCTGACCGTAGCGGAATGACATGGTAGATTTGGGGCTTAATAACGTTCGGGCCAAGGTTCCGCGATGCATGGAGATCCTCGCCGAGATATCTTAAAAGAGATTGAGCAGCGCTATCCTTGGTTGCATTTTCTTTTATCTTCTTCCCCAGAGATCGAGCATCTTCATCCAGAGAGCAATATGGCTAGTACCTCTTCTGCTAATCCTGAGGATATGGAGCATCCGGCTGATGTTGCCTCGATGATAACTCTGGTGGACCTGGAGAGCATTCTTCGAAATTACTGGATTACAAGTGACATCCGGCCGCAGCACTTGGTCCTGAGCAAAGGGTACTCGATGAACTGGAAATGGGGACATTCTTCTACGAGGAGAGCTTCAAAGCAGATCTTCGTTTTCCTCTTCATCCCATAGTGAAAGGTATAATGAACTACTATGGCATTTGCCCCACCATGGTCACACCGAATAGTTGGCGTCATGTCATTGGGTTCATTTCCATGTGCACATTAGTGGGGGCAACGGCGACAGTTCCTCTATTCTGGGCCTACTATAGTCTCACATTCGTAAAGGACTCAGCCTGGCCTTACATCGGGCCACGGAAGAACTTCAAGAGGATGTCAAAAATTCTGACCTCCATCAAAGGATGAAAATCTTGATTTTTTCTCGTTGAATGGGATGCCGAATATGATTTTCCCCATCAATGGGCACCTCTTCCAGTGAATCCAAATGAGCTTCCAAAATTGTCAAAGCAGGAGAAAGAAGACTTCGACATTATTTATGGTAGCAAGGTGCTTCTGATCGGTACTCTCTTGTCCAAGAAAGTCTTTTACAACGCTGGACTAAGTAGAATTGATCCTTGACGTGAGTTCTATATTACTCCCCATACTTCGATATGCCGATCGGGGCACAACCAACCATCGGATGGTTTTTGTACTGGAGTTATTAGGTCCAAGCTTGGGGCCCAAATGAGAGAGATGCTTGAAGTCGACTATGGCAGTCTGAGCAAAGGGAAGGGTGCGAAGCATCATCATACCGCTTTGTCGATTCCTACAAAAGGAAAGAGAGCTAGGCTTGAACAGAAGCCATCTTCTTCATCTCCTTCCAAGCTTCAGCCGGCTCTGCCAAGCCATTCACAGGAGCTAATCAGATCATGATCCTCAAGTCCGCTAAGGGGAGACGTTGGGGAGGAGCCGAATCCAGCCCCTATCCTGGCACTGGAATTTGAGAAGCAGACGTCAAGGGATGGAGCTAAAAAAGTGGTGGCTCGGTAAGAGCCGGGGCCCGGTAATCTGCCTGAATTAGTGGATGATAATTTTCAGGTGACAGAGTTTCACTACCTTGTGGCCGCTGATGTATATTACTTCGAAGAAGATGACCCCGAGGGTCAACGAAAGTCAAAAGAATTGCCCTCTGGAAGTCATGCAGTTGCTCTTGCGGCAAATGAACCCCATGATGTCTCACCCACAGTGGAATCTTCTCTTTGTCGAAAAGAGGGAGAAAGGAGAGATCCATCGGGCGAAGAGGGAATTCCCTCGGTTGGGATGGAGGAACCAGGGCCTTGGGAACATTGGCAGGTAATGAGGAGGGGGGAATAGGTCGGCTTAGCCCTCTCCTCGATCCTTCGGATTGCACTACCGAAGCATTGCGATCTTGGATCGACAATTTCTTCAACCTTTTTTATGCAAAGGAACATGTTATTGTTTCTGAAGACGGGGAGGATGAGCATCGAAGGGTCACCTTTAAGATTGAAGGAATAAAATGCCTTTCAACTTAGATGACTACGCATCTATCCCCTGTCAACACATCCTTAGAGATATGAATTCTTTTTGCATTCGGGTGAGCTTTCTTCCTTTTTTTTGTCTTCTTGGATGTTCCGCACAACTCCTCAAGCTTAACTATCTTGTCCTATTGTAGGCAACCCTCCTTCAGCGGGTGCTTTATAGGCGTTTAATTTCTGCCAATGAATGCAACAAAGAAATTTTATGCGAAGCTCAGGTGCTTCACAAGGAAATAAATTCAGTCGGTTAGCATTTAGAAGAGTTAACAAAGATGCGAGCTGAGCTTGAAGAAGACCGGAGATCAATCGAGAAGCTCAATCAGAAGCATTAAGACTTCAAGCTGAGGCAACTGAGCTTGAGGAGGCTCGAAAATCACCTAATGAGGCTTGGTCAGAGTTATCGAAGTTCCGAGCCGAAGCTATAAGGGAGATTGACTTCTTAAATGGTAAGATGGCTGAGGAGAAAGGCCGGTTCAGAGTCGATTTGCATATTATCAGAAGGAAATCATCGACCTTTTGGCCAAATTATGCCAGACATGACTTGATGCCACAAGGATCGGGCGAACCTCGAGCGCTCCTAGCAGGACATGAATAAGTATAGAAAAGAAAAAGAAAAGACTCGAAAGGAGGCCAAGGAAGCGGAGGATGAAGTGGTTCGTCACGTCAAAGAGGTGTATCTTCTTTGCATTCCCAAGTATTGGCCCGTTTCTTCCTTCTAGTTAGAGCCAACTTGTTCGTTCATTTTGTTTGTTATCTTATTTTTTCAGCTGAAAAAGACTAAGGCCGAGGCGATGGATAAAGTAAAAGCTCTGACTGAGGATTTAGCCTCGAGCCAAAAGAAATTCTTCGAGCTCGAGCATCAGGTAATCGAAGCCGATAATCAGATTGCTTTGGCGATTGAGAAGTACAAAAGCTCGAAGAGTTTGTTGAAGGGCAACTTTAGTTTTTAAAGGAGGCATATCAAATCGGGGCAGATGATGTATGGGCGAGAGTGATCCAAAAGTATCCGAACATTGATCTCTCATTTTTGGAGGATGAGAGGTATTGTTTTCTGTCATTGGCAGCCGAATCTCAGCGGCTACCCCCTCATCCGTTGATGCTGGCGATGAAGACGCTCCCGACATCGACTTCATGGTTGTTTCGAAGGGAGATCTGATCAAGGATCCTCCAGAGTCTACCCAAGGAGCCGAGGCTTCGCAATTCATCAGTGGGGAGGTTGAGGCTTCTTAGCCAATTGCTGACAAGGGTATGGCTTTGGGGCCAAACCACGAAGAGACCGACGTCTCCCTGGCTGTTGAAAGATGGACCAATAGGGAGATCAGTCAGGTCAGCATATTCTGAGTGTTATCGAAATTGCTTCCAAGGATGAAGCCGGGCCTTAGAGATTCTTTTTTTTTTTTGCATTTTTTCTCCTCTTTGTAATATGGAAGACTTCTATGCTCTGTGTGGTCAGTTCTTATGAATGAAATCCTGTTTTTCCCAACATCTCCCATTGTTTGAAATGTCAGATATTCGGTAATTTTTACTAGGTAGAGTGGGCAGATCGGTTATGCCATAGCTTAGGAGCTTAGGAAGTCCTTAGCAATCTGATTTTGGCAAATTGATAGTTCAATTTTTCCGAGGGTAAAAAATTGGCTCGTCTTTGTCCGAGATAGGGGAAATCGCTTGGGTTTACCAAGGCATGCATGTCATCCGACCTTGCGGAGATGAAAGGATGTACTAGTTAATAGGTCGGTTCCTCCTAAGCCTTGTAGAGGTCTTCTTCTCGCAATTAATGAGCATCTTTTTCAATATGGGTTTACTTCTTTCATACGTCAAGCAATCGGTTATTGTTAAATCTCGTGTCCTCTCATGGGGAGTTTCCCATATTTATTTGTATTATGGGGAGTCAAAAATATCCCTTTGCATTCAAGTCTCCAAATTCGAGATCAAGGGGATATCTTTTGATTTCCTTCGCTGGGAGAGGGGAGACTCTTGATGCACGGCATGGGGTCCATTAAGATGGCGACACGTGATTTTCATCGGTTTAATCACCGCCATAGTCACGCTTTGAATATGGAAGCTCTCTCCTTGTTAATGACAACTCACCCCACGCTTAATGGCTATAAAAAGTGGAAGAGTGGAGGATATTGAGCGAAGCCAAAAAAATTCCCTTATTCTAAGAGAGGAAGAGAGCCTTTGAGGTCTTTTCCATGTCGGAGTCAAAGGCCGTAAGGTTAGCTTTTCCTTTCGAGATCTGACCTGGTTCTAATAGTTCAAATGGGGATGTTGTTGGAAAGCAAACCACTTCCAAAAGGTTATGGAGTGCGCTCCCTCCTTGGGGTTTAAGCATAGGGAGCAAGATTAAGAAAGAGAAAGGAAAGAAGAGGGAAGAACCCATGGAGATCATATGCGAAGCGCAGAAGGGGCATAGAGGCCATATGGGAAGCGCACACGAATACTTTATACTTGGCTCTATCCGCCTTTTGTAGGGCTACAAAGACTACTAAAAATACAATTTCTGATGGGCCTCGGCTTCCACAGGCTTTCTGTCAACCATAGTAGCCATCGACCTACCTGAAAATCCATTAGATGGCTTCCAAGGGGAAAGAAGGCCAAAGGTAAGTGCCATCGGGCTATTTTCTTCTTTCCATATCTTTGTCTGGTGCCTCGGAGATCGCAATTCAACAAAGTTTTCTTTTTTGATTCAACAAACTTATTTGTTTGAGCACTTTCTAGAATTTTCTGTGCTGTAACGCACTTGTAATCTTTCGTAATGGGCTATAATGAATTATTTCGAAATAAAAGAACTTCCAATTGCTTTTTCCCTTTTGTCATTTTTTTCTTTTTTGCTAAGTATTCATAATTTTGGTGGACCAACGCCTTTATCTTATTCTGATAAAAATTGCGCATAAGCACATTAGTCTCTTCAACTCGAACAAAGTGCAGAAAAAGGGCTCAGACCTACAAGACATAGGGATATCCAAGAGGGCACCTCTTTGTTAAGGAGGGCAAACACTTAGTTTTTCTAAGTTTTAGTCGATCGTACCCGACTGAATAAAATTCCTGTAGTGTTAGGAACATTCAGGGACTTAAACTTTTGCCAAGTATTTTACCGATTTAGTTTAGTCCCATTGACATTCTTCGGACTATGTTGAACCTTCAGGGGTGAAGCGCTTGACTCATCTTAGATCAGATGAAGTCTTAAGCAGTCTTGCTGACACTCCATGGAAGTTCGGTCATGCCAAACCTCCTTGAAGATTTTTATTCAGTTTACTGAAACTGTGATGAATTGCTTGGTCGTACCGAGGGATAAAGAGAATTTTATCTCGCTCTATCAAGGTGCGGTGATTGTTGCTTGAAGAATATTTGCTCGAAGAGATTATATCTGGATCGGCCAAAATATGAAGAAGTTCGTTCGAGCATGCTGAGGTACGAAAAAATTGCTCGGCCCTGCCGAGGTCCAAAAAAAGATTATATTTTACTTGGCACTGCCAAGGTACAAAGAAATTGCTCGGCCATACCGAGATTTGAAAAAAGATTATATTTTACTTGGCACTGCCAAGGTACGGAGAAATCGCTCGATCCTGCCAAGGTTTGGAGAAAGATTATATTTTACTTGGCGCTGCCAAGGTATGGAGAAATCGCTCGACTCACCGAGGTTTGAAGAAAGATTATATTTTACTTAGCGTTGCCAAGGTACGAAGAAATTACTCTGCCTTGCCGAGGTTTGGAGAAAGATTATATTTTACTTGGCACTGCCAAGGTATGGAGAAATCGCTTAGTCCCGCAAAAATGAATATTATGTGATGCTAAAACATTCAACAATAATTTTTTTAATCATCATGAAAAATATTTGTTACAGAAAGTCCTTCCTAATTATTTACGAATTTTCAACAACAAATTTTTGTATTCGTTGCAAATATTCACTTTCATCAACGAATTTCAAAATTCATTGCTGAAAGTCAAAAATCTTGTAGTGTATTCTTGGCCCCGCCTTGGTAGGGAAACGGCTCGGTCTTGCCGAGGCATGAAAATGGCTTGGTTATGTCGAGGCATGGCAATGGCTCGGTTCCACCGAGACATAGAAGTAGCTCGGTCTTGCTGAGGCATGAAAATTTATCTTTTTTTCGGATGTGATAGTAGGCGGGCAGAAATAAAAAATGATTCTAACCTTTTCGTCCCATGCACAAATATCAACGTAATAATGATTTTATCTCGTATCACACACACATATATAAATTGATATAGCGTTCTTTGATTGATCTTATTTATATTCTATCCATCAACCATTATTGGCATATGAGATGAGATGCGCTTCTTGTGATTAAAATATCACTGTCTTTCCATCAAATGACCTTACAAGCATTGAAACCAACTTGCTTCATTTCGCTGCACTGAACTTCCCGTGCCTTTGTTTGCTAGTGGAAGTGCATCATTATGCAATGATAGTGCGTATGAAATTAGTGAGTTCATGAACATACGCACCATCATGCTCATGCTGACGTAGTAATCCTACAACAAGAATATGCAAGTTTAGCATATACCAATTATTCTTTCCAATGGAAGACCATGATGGCACATGAGATTTAGCAAAGTGCTTGTAAAGTTTTGTGCTTTGTCGCATTGCTTTGTAAAACATAACGATTTATTTCTCATTTGCAATTCATAAAGGATTCGTTTCAGACGGCCCTTCTATATGGTTAGATTTTTAAGTTTCAGAGCAATTTATGGTTATACAAGATTTGTTTCTTGTTAAGAGATGTTACATGATCAAAACTAGAAGGCAATGCATTTCAACAATCAAATTATTATTTGAATACTTCTTTACTTGCATTTCTATTAATTTGAAGACATGAAAATGTCATATTGACATTATGGCTTTTGTAATAGATCTTATATGTAATAATCATAATTATCTTTATTTTTTTTAACCTTTTAGATTTATAATCAATAGTTCCTATACAATTGTTATAGATACTTTCTTGTATTTGGCATATCAAATGTAAATGGCTAACTCAAGGGAAGGATCATTCATGGCTGGCAGTGGTATTGGCATTCTCATCCTCCAATTTTATGTCCTTATCAATCAGTACTTTTTAAAGTAGTTTTGATAACCATACGCTATGTTTAACTTATATGTATATTATCTGATGTGGCTAATCAAACCTTGTTAGGATTAATGGAGAAAGCAACTGACGGAACCCCCGCCTCAGCCTTCGAGTCCCCCTCGGCTTCGGCCTCCAAGGCTCCTTCATCCTACAAGGTCCCCTCGGCCTCGGACCAGGAGTCCCCTCGGCCTCGAACCAGGAGTCCCCTTGGCCTCGGACCTGGAGTCCCCTTGGCCTCAGACCTCATGTCCCCTCTGCCTCAGACCTCATGTCCCCTCGATCTCGGATCTGGAGTCCCCTCGGCCTCGAACCTCATGTCCCCTCAGCCTTGGACCTGGAGTCCCCTCGGCCTCGGACCCCATGTCTCCTTGGCCTTGAACCTCAAGTCCCCGCTACCTCGAGCCGCCTGACACTACCATGTGGCCCACTAACTATCTATAACTGTGCGTGGCCACAATCTGTAACGACACATGCTTGACACGACTAGGCCCACCTGCCACCTGTGATGCCGCACCCGGCAGGTGTGAAAGGATCCCAAGCGAAGACCATGGCCTACACGGCCACGATAGGGAGGATAAGTTGCGAGATGCGGCCCCAGTGACAGGCGGCAGCGCTACCGTGTAGGGCGGCGGATGGCGGCGAGATCAAGTGCATTATGGAGATATCTTCAGAGATTGATTTCCTTGTGGGGAGTGATTGAATAAATCATATCTTCTAGATTTAGGATGTTTCTCCTAAACTCTAGAAGGTGATTGAATAAATCATATCTTCTAGATTTAGGATGTTTCTCCTAAATTCTAGAAGGTGATTGAATAAATCATATCTTCTAGATTTAGGATGTTTCTCCTAAACTCTAGAAGATTAGTTTCCCTTTCAGTTAAGTTGTTTTAGGCATGTATCGTCAAATCTCCTTGATTCTAGGAATTGTTTCGAATTGTTTCCTTAGAATCTTGAAGATTTGATCTAGATTTGATTTGATTGGGAAGATTAGTTTCCTTTTCAGTTAAGTTGTTTTAGGCATGTATCGTCAAATCTCCTTGATTCTAGGAATTGTTTCGAATTGTTTCCTTAGAATCTTGAAGATTTGATTTAGATTTGATTTGATTGGGTTGGTAGGATTTTGTAAGCTCCTGAGGATGCTTATATAAGCACTCCTCAGGAGCAATAGGGGAAGGAGGGGAGTTATATTGTGTAAGCTTAGAGAGCTTATGAATGTTGGCCAGGCATAGGCACGTTTATGCCAGTAAACTTGGGGGCTGATAACCTCTTAAGTTTGGGCGTGCTTGGGCTAATAACCCTTGTACGAGTGTTCTTGTGATCTGGTGGTTTGAAGGACTAATAATCCTGAGACCACGTTCTTCGTAATAACAGTGAGGCATTCTTCATTTTTTGTGTGTTAGATCCTAATTACCACGCTCGTGTGTTACTGGAAACGGTTCGGGAGGATCGATTGTGGTGTTGGAGCGGATCGCGCGGAGGAGTTGGTAAATGTTTTGGAGTCCTTGACCGGGGACCCTAACAAGGTGGCTGGCAGGGTAAGACACCTCTGACATGCTCAGTGTCAGTTGTGACCTATCATTGTCAGACTGGCCACCTGTCCGCTACCGAACAATGGCACCTCGAAATCAGCCATCTTCTGGAAGCGAGAGAAGGGACTTTCGAACAGGTATAAAAACCTACACTCACAACAAGGAAAGGGATTTGAACTCAAGCTCTCTAGCTATCTTTCTACTAGCTCTTTTCTTCACTGTTCTTAAGTCACTTACGTGAGCATCGGAGGGTCCCCATCGGTGCAACCGATCTTCGGGGACTTTCTAGCAAGAGCTGTAGGGAGAAATAGTCTCCGAGGCATGCATATTTTTAAAAATTGATAACTATTATCATTGCGGAAATTAAAAGATTACATATTAATCTATCTAATATGCATCAAGATCATATCTTTGCCTATATATTCAGGATCGTTTGATCTAAAATATGCATATAAAAACATCAAGATCATATCTTGATCTTCAAGATGACTAGTCACACTATATTATCTTGAAGCATGCCTTAAGATCTAGGGATCAAATCACTTACCTTAAGAATAGTAGGTAAATCCTTATTGCTCTGTAGCTGTTCAATCGTCCGGCCTCTAGTATCGTCCATGCGAAGCCCCGAATGATCAGATTTCCGGGAGTGCTAGCTCGCGGAAAAATAGCTTTGCTGATCTTAAATCCCCTCACTTGAATCTTCCTCCAAGATCCACCAGGCTTCCGCTAACACCAGAATCATCAGGATTTTCTATTCTAACATTTTAGAATTACAATCCATGACAATTTAGAATTACAATCCATGACAAATCGTGTATTGTTGTTCTATTTTTTGTTCTGTGTTCTCTGGTGAGAGAATGCCCTCTATTTATAGTCTAGATTTAGCCTTGACATTTAATTATGACATTTAAGAATCCATCGTTTGGCAAAAGCGAAGAGACACCGAAGGCGCGGCGCTTGGTTTAATTCCAATGTTCGGAGAAAACCAAGGAGTCGCGGCATTTGGTTTAGTTCCGTCGTTCGAAGAAAACCAAAGAGACGAGGGATAAATCCGACGTTCGGTAAATAAATGTCATGCATTAAATTCTATCTCATGAGATGAGATTTTAGCCATCTCATCATATGAGATCCATATTCGAGAGGTTTGGGTTCTGATCTAAATTTATTTGACTTAACCCACATAGATCATGGTCCAAGCCCAAATCAAATTTGGCTAGTCCTGAATCTATTTAAATTCAAATCAAGTCTAATTTCAAATCAATATTTGAAATTGACTTGTCCTTCTAATATACTTAAACCAAATTGAATCTTATTCAATTGTACTTAACCCAATTGAGATAATTCAATCAATCAAATTGATTAATTAAATCATATACGATTCTTAATCGTTGATTAGCAAATAGATCATCCTAGGAAACTTCTATGCGTGTGACTCTCTAGGTTCGAACCTAAGCCGGTAGCATAGAAACAACTTTCTATACTAATCAATGTGCCCATCTAGCAATGGAATCCGACGTCCGGATAGGTCGAAGAGTTGCCGAGCAAACTCCAAGAACCCTAAGAAACAGTTACCGTATAATTCATCCTCTTGACCACAAATGCTAAGGATGGCTTAAGAGCCTGTCAACTCTAAATAGCAAATCCATAAAGTGATTTCAACTTTAGTGATCATGTGACTTTCACATGAAGTGCCTTGGCCAAGGTCTTGCTAAATTGAAACACAAGCATTTCTCCTTTTAATGGGATAGGTCAAATTCCATCTTGATCCATAACTGACTACCACAAGTACTTGACTGCACCCAGTAACCTTCGTAGCTGGATTAGAAATCCAGGTGGTCCGGCACCTAAGTACAATGAGTTGCTTGTAAGCCACTAGTTGTGATCTTTAGGTCTGAAGGATACTTATACCTATATCTTCTTGGATTAACTCTTGACAGCAGAGTATCCAGAAATGAGTCACGTTCGGTGAAATGTACTCCTATACTTTCACCTGTATATCATACCAGTGTCTCTACACTCCTTGGTTAAGAGGATAACCAACAATATAATACAACGTCCTATAATTGATAGTACTATGGCCCTGTCATAGTATATCATTTGGTCGCGAACTCTTTTAAGGACCTTCTAAGATAAATCCTCCTTTATCGTGAGGAAGATCCTAAGGGCTTCATTACTTTCAGGAGTATTAAGAAGATGTTCTTGTAATGAATAAACTGCCAAATAACTTTTATTAATATATCAATTTACATACAATTTACATCAGCACAATCATCAAATGATTGGCTTTAGGATACAATTCCCAACAAACTCCCACTTAGCCTAAAGCCACTCATTACAGTATCTAATACCCATCTTCAACTTATAGTTGTCAAACTCCTTGATGCTGAGTGCTTTAGTAAATGGGTCACCTAGGTTTTTCTTTCCATCAATCTTCTGAAGATTTATGTCACCTCGGTCTCCTATCTCTCGAATAAGATGAAATCGGTGCAGTATGTGCTTGGTGCGCTGATGTGCTCGTGGTTCCTTTGCTTGAGCTATGGCACCAGTGCTGTCACTGTATAACATGACTGGTTCATCTATGGAAGGTGTCACTCCAAGCTCGGAGATGAACTTTCGCAGCCACACAGCTTCTTTTGCAGCATCTGATGCAGCGATGTACTCTGCCTTGCACACCGAATCTGCCACTATATGTTGCTTGGAACTTTTCCAGCAAACAGCTCCACCATTTAGGATAAACACGAAACCCGATACACTTTTGCTATCATCATGATCTGATTGAAAACTAGAATCAGTATATCCAACAAGTTTCAAATCAGACTCTCCATAGACTAACCACTGGTCCTTAGTATTTCTCAAATACTTAAGGATTGTCTTAACAACTTGCCAGTGTTTTTCTCCTGGATCAGATTGGTATCTACTCACTACTCCTAGTGAGTATGCCACATCTGGTCTTGTACATGTCATGGTGTACATAATCGATCCTACTGCCGAAGCATATGGAATTCGACCCATACGTTCTCTTTCATTAGGAGTTGTCGGACAATCCTTCTTAGAAAGATGAATTCCATGGCCTATCAGAAGATAGCCTTTCTTGGAATTCTTCATGCTAAACCTCTTTAGCACTGTGTCAATGTACGTAGATTGGGATAAACCTAGCATCCTCTTAGATCTATCTCTATAGATCTTCATCCCTAGGATGTATGATGCTTCTCCCAGATCTTTCATGAAGAATTATGATGATAACCATGTCTTTATTCCTTGTAATGCAGGGATATCATTCCCGATTAAGAGAATATCATCCACATATAATACAAGAAATACAATAACAGAATCATTAGCCCATTTATAAATGCAAGGTTCTTTTTTATTCTTAATAAAACCATAAGATTTGATCACTTTATCAAATCGTATGTTCCAACTCCTTGATGCTTGCTTAAGTCCATAAATAGACTTCTGTAGCCTGCACACTTTAGACTCGTCTTCAGATATAAAACCTTCAGGCTGTATCATATACACCTGTTCTTCTAAATCACCATTTAGAAAAGCGGTTTTAACATCCATCTGCCAAATCTCATAATCGAAGTGTGCTGCTATAGCTAGCATAATCCAAATGGATTTCAGCATTGCCACAGGAGAAAACGTTTCGTCATAGTCAATACCATAACGTTGACGATACCCTTTGGCAACCAGACGTGCTTTATAGGTCTCTACCTTTCCGTCTGCGCGCCTTTTCCTCTTAAAAACCCATTTACACCCTATGGGTTTATCCCCTCGGGTGGGTCAACTAATGTCCATACATTATTGTCCTTCATGGAATCAAGTTCGGATTTCATGGCATCAAGCCATTTATTAGAGTCAGTCCTTTGCATAGCATCTATATAGGTGATCGAATCCTCGTTGTTCTCATCGAGTTCAACAGGATCATCGTTCTGGACCAAGAAACCCAAGTATCTATCCGGTTGATGTTGTACTCTACCAGATCGCCTTAATGGTGCATCTAAAATGGGTTTTGAGTTTGATCTAATCAACTCAGATTCTAGGGGTTTACTGGTTTGTGTTGTTCCTTCTACTTGATGAACTTCCTCAAGTTCAACATTAGAGCTATTTGTTCCTTCACTAAGGAACTCCTTTTCAAGAAAAACTACTCTATTACTAATGAACAACTTTTGTTCTTCAGTATTGTAGAAGTAATATCCTTTTGTTTCTTTTGGATAGCCGATGAAAAAATATTTGTCAGATTTGGGTTCAAGTTTGTCTGATTTTGCATGTTTCACATAAGCCGGATACCCCCAGACTCTCAGATAGGTAATAACCGGTTTATGTCCATACCACATCTCATGTGGAGTTTTAGAAACAGACTTACTTGGAACCTTATTAAGAATATGACAAGCTGATTCTAATGCGTATCCCCAAAATGATATTGGCAAGCTTGCAAAACCCATCATGGACCGAACCATGTCTAACAGAGTTCGATTCCTTCTTTCCGACACATAGTTATGTTGCGGTGTTCCAGGAGGAGTCCATTGGGAGAGAATCCCATTATCCTTTAAATATGTCACAAATTCATTGGAAAGGTATTCGCCTCCTCGATCTGATCGAAGGGTCTTAATATATTTTCCTGTTTATTTTTCTACTTCTTTATGATATAGTTTGAACATTTCAAATGATTCAGATTTATGTCGCATAAGATAGACATAACCGAACCTAGAAAGGTCGTCTGTAAAAGTAATGAAGTAGTAGTATCCACCTTTGGCACAAGTGCTCATTGGTCCACATACATCAGTATGTACTAGACCCAATAGCTCTTTGGCTCTTTCACCTTTTCCAGTAAAAGATGACTTGGTCATTTTACCAAGAAGACATGATTCATAGGTAGTTAATGATTCACAATCATCAACTCGAAGGATGCCCTCCTGAGTTAACCTGTTTAATCTGTTCTTGTTGATATGACCCAGCCGATGGTGCCAAAGATAAATATCTGTGACATCAGTTGTTCTAGGGTGCTTACTTGATTGGTACACTACATTCACAGGCTGTGATAATATATAAATGCCATTAGATAAATGCCTAGTCATTACAGTGACTCCATTCATAATGATATTCAAAGTAATATCCTTTATTGAAATTTCATAATTATTTTTGGCCAGAAGGCCTACAGAAATTACGTTCAATAAGAACGTTGGACAAAAATGACAATCATTTAGTATAATGACATTTCTATTGAAAACTATTTCAAGAACTCCTAATGCCAGTACTGAAACTAATCTTCCATCGCCGACATTTAGGAATCTCTCATTGTCCTCAAATCTTCTGGTGACCTATAGTCCCTGCAATGAATTGCAAATGTTAAAAGGACTCCTGGTATCCAATACCCAGGTCTGATTATCATATATAGAAAATTACAAGGTGTTATCATATAAATACCTTGTTGAGCAACATCTTGCTCCTTTTCCTTCTTTGGCCTGTTTGGATCAAGTGTGGCAATGTAAAGAGGACAGTTCCTCTTTCAGTGCCCTTGCATCTTGCAGTGAAAGCATTCAGCTTGACTTTTATCAACTTTCTTCTTCTGCATCTGACCCCTTATAGATGTCCTTTTATTATTCTTTTTCTTCTTCCCTTTCCCAAAGGGTTTATGCCCTACCTTAGATCTTTCAACCACATTAACCAAACCCTTAGAGAGCTGGTTATCCTTCTCAAAGTTCTGTAACAACCCCAACAAACCGCGGTAGTTGACTGCAGGCTTTGTCATTCAAAAATGAGTAAGGAAAGGTCGGAAGGATGGAGGCAAGGAATTCAGGATCGCATCTTTTCCCAATTGCTCATGTAAGGGAAAGCCGAGCTTGCTTAGGAGTTCTATCTTCTCGATCATGTACAATACATGATCAGTGACAAGAGATCCATCTCTCATTCGAGCATTGAAAATAGCACAACTAGTCTTGTGCCTTTCAACATCGTCGGGTGTGCCGAAAGATTCATTCAACGCTTGAATGATTTCTTCTGGCTGAGCATTCTTGAACCGGCGACCGAATTCATCGTTCATTGCTGCTAACATGATACAACGCACGCTAGTTCTATCATTGAGCCACTTCTGATAAGTGTCTCTCTTAGAACTTTGGGTGTTTGCATCAGGTATCTTTGGTGCAGGATTATTCAGAATATAGAATCCTCTCATGCTCAAGGATGATCTTAAGTTTTCTGAACCAGCTATTGAAATTGGAACCATTCAATTTGTCACTATCCAATAGGGACCTTAATGATAAATTAGTGGTCATGTTCTGCATAAGGAAAAACTAAAGTTTATTAGTATATAAATTGATTCAGTCTAAAGACTTGGACTTTAGTCTAAAGATTCTCCCACTATTTTGTTCAAATTGGCAGCCTCTACACCCCAATTCGAAGAATTATTCTTAATTCTTTAGCAGGCACTAAGATCTACATAAACTACATACAGGCCCAAGTGAAGCTTGGCTAACCCATATGCATCTAAGAGTAGGTTCAAAACCAATTGTTTCCCCAAACAATTCTTAGTGTTCAGTTTTGCCCCATGTACCTCTTCAGCAGGCATGAAGTGCCTCCACTGAAAGTTCTGGTTAGGTCCAACCATTAAATGATATAATCAGTGTAACCTATCAATAGAAAACCAAGTCCGAGTGAAGCTCGGCTCACCTGACTATTTATTTAATAGTTACGCTGACTTATCATATAATGAATGATAATTTCGATGGTTGACAAGCACCAGGCATGGAGTACCTCTAATGATTATCAAGACATCGGACTCATTATCACCCACCTTAATGGGAGGCTATGATCTAGTTATCATATAACTATTTCATTTTAAGGACCTAATAATTTTAGAGGATTTTAATAATATGAAGATAAATTGACTAATCAAGTTCTCCCACTGAATCTATGAAATTGGTAGAATGAAACAAGATTAAGTCAGGTTAAGTGGCACCTAAATCAGTCATACTGATATCCTTACAGGCATGGGTCAACCCGAATTAGGTAAATGATCTGAATCATAAATGGTTCACCACAATGACCAGGTGAGAGAGATCGATGGGAGGGATATGCCATTAACTCATTAAAGACGCATCAATACGAGTAGCTCCCAATTAAAAACCATTCGATCGTTGATCGTAGAGCAACTTGCCATCCCACCTTGACATCATATGGTTAACCAATTCTGATTTGACCATCTATAGATCATGTTCAACCATGGAGCCTAATCTACTTCCATTTGGTTTAATCAAAGAGAAGAACTTGATCAACTACAACTATTGTTTGATTTAGAGCATTTTTAACCTAATCTAATTAGATTTGAACAATACTCTTTTAGTCCAGTTGATTTAAACCTTAGAGTCTAACCCTTTATGGACCTGATTTAGCTAACCCAAATGATTAAATATATTTCTATTAACATGTCATATATTTCAATCAAGCATAATGTTACTACTCATAATTCTATATTTAGATCATATCTAAAAAATTATGAACTAATATTTGACTTCAAATAAAACTCTCATAAATATTTGTATGTTTTATAACATAGACATCATGCCATCATATATCATATCTATGTTTTATACTAAACATGCAAATATTATGGTTTTATACAACATCAATATGTATCAAATATAAAATATCATTTGAGAGTGTGTGTAATCTTTGTTTTGATGCCAAAGCACAATTTAAATTTTCTTTAAACAAAGCATCAACGATAAAACAATCGCACGGCAATATGTCACATAATACCTTATTAAATGGGTAATTCGGATTTTTAATCCACCTGTGACCATATGGCCTTGTGATAAGTTTTAGCCATAATTACATAATTAATGAGAATATTAATTTACATGCAATAAATTAGATCATTAACGAAACCATGGCTATGATACCATTTGTAGAGAGAAATAGTCTCCGAGGCATGTATATTTTTAAAAATTGATAACTATTATCATTGCGGAAATTAAAAGATTACATATTAATCTATCTAATATGCATCAAGATCATATCTTTGCCTATATATTCAGGGTTGTTTGATCTAAAATATGCATATAAAAACATCAAGATCATATCTTGATCTTCAAGATGACTAGTCACACTATTATCTTGAAGCCTGCCTTAAGATCTAGGGATCAAATCACTTACCTTAAGAACAGTAGGTAAATCCTATTGCTCTGCAGCCGTTCAATCGTCCGGCCTCTAGTATCGTCCACACGAAGCCCCGAATGATTAGATTTCCGGGAGTTTTAGCTCGCGGAAAAATAGCTTTGCTGATCTTGAATCCCCTCACTTGAATCTTCCTCCAAGATCCACCAGGCTTCCGCTAACACCAGAATCACCAGGATTTTTATTCTAACATTTTAGAATTACAATCCACAATAATTTAGAATTACAATCCACGACAAATCATGTATTGTTGTTCTATTTTTTGTTCTGGGTTCTCTGGTGAGAGAATGTCCTCTATTTATAGTTCAGATTTAGCCTTGATATTTAATTCTGATATTTAAGAATCCGTCGTTTGGCAAAAGCAAAGAGATGCCGAAAGGGCGGCGCTTGGTTTAATTCCGATGTTCTGAGAAAACCAAGGAGTCGCGGCTTTTGGTTTAGTTCCGTCGTTCGGAGAAAACCAAAGAGACGAGGGATAAATCCGACGTTCGGTAAATAAATGTCATGCATTAAATTCTATCTCATGAGATGAGATTTTAGCCATCTCATCATATGAGATCCATATTCGAGAGGTTTGGGTTCTGATCTGAATTTATTTGACTTAACTTACATAGATCATGGTCCAAGCCCAAATCAAATTTGGCTAGTCCTGAATCTATTTAAATTCAAATCAAGTCTAATTTCAAATCAATATTTGAAATTGACTTGTCCTTCTAATAGACTTAAACCAAATTGAATCTTATTCAATTGTACTTAATCCAATTGAGATAATTCAATCAATCAAATTGATTAATTAAATCATATACGATTCTCAATCGTTGATCAGGATCATCCTAGGAAACTTCTATGCGTGTGACTCTCTAGGTTTGAACCTAAGCCGGTAGCATAGAAACAACTTTCTATACTAATCGATGTGCCCATCTAGCAATGGAACCCAACGTCCGGATAGGTCGAAGAGTTGCCGAGCAAACTCCAAGAATCCTAAGAAACAGTTACCGTATAATTCATCCTCTTGACCACAAATGCTAAGGATGGCTTAAGAGCCTGTCAACTCTAAATAGCAAATCTATAAAGTGATTTCAACTTTAGTGATCATGTGACTTTCACATGAAGTTCCTTGGCCAAGGTCTTGCTAAATTGAACACAAGCATTTCTCCTTTTAATGGGATAGGTCAAATTCCATCTTGATCCACAACTGACTACCACAAGTACTGACTGCACCCAGTAACCTTTCGTAGCTGAATTAGAAATCCAGGTGGTTCGGCACCTAAGTACAATGAGTTGCTTGTAAGCCACTGGTTGTGATCTTCAGGTCTGAAGGATACTTATACCTATATCTTCTCGGATTAACTCTTGACAGCAGAGTATTCGGAAATGAGTCACGTTCGGTGAAATGTACTCCTACACTTTCACCTGTATGTCATACCAATGTCTCTACACTTCTTGGTTAAGAGGATAACCAACAAATATGATATACAACGTCCTATAATTGATAGTACTATGGCCCTGTCATAGTATATCATTTGGTCGCGAACTCTTTTAAGGACCTTCTAAGATAAATCCTCCTTTATCGTGAGGAAGATCCTAAGGGCTTCATTACTTTCAGGAGTATTAAGAAGATGTTCTTGTAATGAATAAACTGCCAAATAACTTTATTAATATATCAATTTACATACAATTTACATCAGCACATCATCAAATGATTGGCTTTAGGATACAATTCCCAACAGGAGCTTCTTCGAGGAGGAGGATCTTCGTTTCCCAGCGTTGGAGGAACATGACTTAGCGGCAACAGATTGGCGCGCCAGGTAGGGGAATAGAGAGAAAGCTTCGAACCAGTTAGCTACAGATTCTCCTTTTTTGAGTATTCAGAAGATGGTGGTGACACGCACAGGAGGTTTCCACTAGCCACGCCGAGGGCATCGCTAGGGAGTTGACCCACTGGAGGCCAGTCCCCTTGCTCCCCAGACCGGCGTCCCCACACTACCATTGCCACCACCACCACAGCAGCAAGATGATCAGATCGCCGCTTTCACCATGCAAGTCCAGTCGCTGGTGGCGGCGGTCTAGGTTCTGCAGCAGCAACCGGCCGCCGCATAGCGGCAGCCAGAGCCATCCTTATCGGTCCTGGGGATGGTCCAACCCAGCCAGCACTCTTCTCGAGGGAGGTCTTTCCTTCGGGAGGTCCGCCCTTCGGGAGGTCCGCCACCGCCGCGCTTTGCCCAAACATCATCGCCGAGAAGCCTCTAAGAGGTCCCGGTCCCTTCTCGCCACGCCAGCGCTTCCCCTAAGCGGCGGCATGGGAGGGAGGCAGAGCGCACCCGTCTGCATCGTTGCCACCCCTCTCGGTCCTATGAGTCTTCAAGGAAGGGGTCCTTTGATGGCCGGATAGCTAGGACCTTAGCCGCAGGATCACCTACCCGCTGGAGGTGGATTACGATAGCCGCCCACCACTGTCCCGCCGTATCATGGAGGAGCCGATTTTGACTCGGTTTTATCTTCCTCAACTGGACTCATTGATGCAGGACCGATTCGCATGTAAATAATTTTTTTTAATGATTAATAATTGCATTTGATTATTCTCCCAAAGTAATAGCCTAAGAGGGATTCAGAAAAATTCACAGTAAATCCGCACGCGAAACAGTTCCTAAAAAATAAGGAAGAAGAACCACCGAGGCTAAGAAGCCTCGGTAGGGCTTGCTCTCCTATAATAAAGTTACTAGTAGATTAGAGGGGTGTAACTGGCAAGAGGGGGAAGATCAAAGTGTTGAAGGGGTTGCTTACTTGGTGGATGTGCCCTAGATGACCAAGCCTTGAGCCCATGGATCTGCGGTCAAGTATCTGCTGACCTGGATGACGATCACCTTGAATCATGAATTCATGGCTACTGAGGGATATGTAAGATCACCATACAAGGGTTAAAGAATAATAGAGAAAATTTAGAATAGAGGCAAAGAGACAAGGAAGGAGTAAAGAAAAGGGGAGGCCGGCCAAGGGCTCTTAGGTGTCCACTATTGGAAGACAAAGGTGGCGGCCAGGGTTTCTCCTGGAGACTTGGGATGTTGGCACGTGTAGGAGGAGGAAAACAAGAGCACCAGAGAACCAATTAACAAAAATCATAATAACTCAAAACTTGGATTGATTGATTAATAATAAAAGATAAATCATTCATACAAGAGGGTCTCTTTTATAGAGAAAGATACTTGGGGCCCAAGAAAATACAGATATGGAAAGAGAGAAAAGAAAAAAAGGTGCCCTAATCAAATTGGCATGAAATCTGCAGCGTCGAGATGAGAAGGTGATCTTCTAAATGCAATCAGTGGTAGCTGGATTCAGCATGAAATCTGTGGCATCCAGATGAGGCAAGTGATCTTCTAGATATGATTGAGATGCAATCAGTGGCAGCTTAATTTGGCATAAAATCTGCAGCGTCCAGATGAGGAAGGTGATCTTTTAGATGCAATCAGCGGCAGCTGGATTCAGCATGAAATCTGTGGCGTCCAGATGAGGAAAATGATCATCCAGATCAAAGGTTGCTTGCTCTGCTAGGTGGCATGTGGCTGCTTGAAGTAGGTATGGCACCAACTTGAATTTAGTAGCTGCTCTGTCTGACTATGATGGTCTTGTCTTCTGCTCCAATACCGATGTCTCCTCTTGTAAGCTGATGAACTTACTACAGAACTCACATTAAAATAAACTGAACTGGATAGGACTCAATTTAGAATAAAATGAACTGGACGGGACTCAAAATAAACTAAACTTTATTTTTAACTCAAGACTTGAATCATAACTAATCAGGTATCCACAGAGGGTTAAGAATCCTCTGCTTGATCTTGGTGCCCGCACCAATTCTTCTAGGGTGGGAAGAACTCGACCCCATCGAGTATGGGTCATTCTGGCTCTGGTATCTCTCTAGTAGGTCTGGGTCAAGGTGTTGCAAGTCCTCTCGAGTAATCCATGAATCGTCAGATTCGGGGCGACCCTGCATCGGACCAGGTAGCATTGATAACCGCGGTTCTGGGTCATAATGGCTTGATCATTTAGGATATGCTCGATCCGCTCTCCTCGCTCAGGTAAAATTGGTGGTGGACACTCTTGGGTAGGTTCGCTCATGAAAGAGGGTTAGGTCCAAAGTACTCACTAGGAATTACTGTCGGTTCCCTATATTCTACTAGGTCTGCAATATTGAAGATAGAGTTAATGCCCCAATCCGAGGGCAGATCTAGCACATAGGCATTGGGTCCTACCTTCTCTATTATTTTAAAGGGACCAGCTCCGCAAGCATGAAGTTTTTTAACGGTACCTGTGGGAACCGTTCAGGCCTAAGCCTAACCATGACATAATCCCCTACACCGAACTCTTTAGCTCTTCTTCGAGAGTTAGCCAGTCTTTTATAAGTTTCATTACTTAGATTTATTTTCTGGCTAATGTCCTTATGTAAGTCTTTGATATGCTGTGCAAATGCTTGTGCGGACTTTGAGACTCGTGTGTGGAGGGATAAAGGAATTAGATCAAGTGGACAATTAGGCTTGTACCCATGGACTATCTCAAATGGACTCTTGCCCGTGGACCTGTTCACTGAGCTATTATAGGCGAACTCTGCACGAGGCAGTAATAAATCCCACATCCCTAGGTGTTCGCCTACAAGGCACCTAAGAAGGTTTCTAGACTACGGTTCATCACTTCAGTTTGCCCATCCGTTTGGGGGTGAAAGGCTGTGGAAAAATTAAGTTTGGTCCCTAACAGATGCCATAGCGTTTTCCAAAAGTAGCTGGTGAACCTAACATCCCTATCGAAAACAATGGTCTTAGGTAGGCCATGGAGCTTGACCACGCTGTCTAAGAAAAGTCGGGCTACCCTAGACGCATCAAAGGTTTGCGAACAAGGGATGAAATGAGCCATCTTAGAGAACCTATCAACCACTACAAAGATGGAGTCATGCTTCTTCTGGGTTTTAGGTAATCCTAGAATGAAGTCCATACTGAGGTCTTGCCAAGATGATTAGGCACTAGCAAAGGAGTATATAGACCAGTGTTATGCTTCTACTGTTTTGCAACGGCACAAGTTTGACATCGGGCTATTATCAGGGCAATGAGACTTTTTAATCCTGGTCAGTAAAATTGGTCCTCTATCGCTAGAATAGTCTTATCTCTTCCAAAATGACCAGCTAATCCCCCAGCATGCATTTCTCAGACTAGGAATTCTCTAAGTGACGTCCTAGGGAAACAAAGTCTATTGCCCCTAAAAGGTAACCATCCTGGATGGTATAATCTCCACTGGTACTGGATGGCCCTAGCTGAAGGATCATATAAATTTCACCAAAGTCATGACATGTTCATACTCATCTTTTATCCGGTCAAATCCTAAAACTTCGGTGCTAACAGTACTCAACAACAAAGACTTACAGCTTAGGGCATCTGCTACCTTATTTTCTATACCGGCACGGTGTTTCAGGACAAAAGGTGTATGCCTGAATGTATTCAACCCATTTGCCGTGCCTAGAATTTAGCTTCTTTTGGGAGTTCAGAAATTGGAGTGCCTCATGATCAGAAAATAAGACAAACTCCTGCGGTAGTAAGTAATGTCTCCAATACTTAATGGCTTGTACTACCGCATAGAATTCTTACCATAGGATAGCTATGGGGTGATTATCTTGGCTTAACACTCCACCTATGCCTACTCCCAACGCGTCGCATGTAACCTCAAACACTTAGAAAAGTCTGAAAGTCTAAGTATGGGTGCATGAGTCATCCTATCCTTAAGCTCTAGGAAGGCCTTATTAGCTGACTTAATCCACTCAAAATTATCCTTCCTAATACAATCAGTGATGGGTGCAACGATGGTGCTAAATACCCTAATGAATTTCCTGTAAAAGGTTGCTAGGCCATGGAAGCTGTGGACATCGTGGACGTTCATGGGTACCGGCCACTCTACGACCGATCTAACCTTTTCAGGATCCGCTGAAACACCTTCTGGGATTACCACAAAACCTAGAAAGATAACCCTATGCGTCATGAAATCACACTTCTTAAGGTTTGCATATAGGCTATTCTCTCTAAGGGTCTGACAGATTAATCTGAGATGGTTAAGATGGTCCTCTTTGGTCTTGCTATAAATTAATATATCATCAAAATAGACCACTAAGAATTTTTCTGTGTACTCTTTCAGGACCTGGGTCATGATTCTCATGAATGTGCTAGGCGTGTTTGACAGCCCAAAAGGCATCATGACCCACTCAAACAGACCATCTCTAGTCTTAAATGCAGTCTTTCACTCATCCCCTGGTCTAATTCTAACCTGATGGTAGCCACTCTTAAGGTCTATTTTGAAAAAGATAGTGGCACTCGCCATCATGTCCAACATGTCATCTAGTCTGGGGATAAGGAACCTATACATGATAGTGATTTTGTTGATGGCCCTACTGTCCATGCACATTATCCAGGTACCATCCTTCTTAGGGGTTAATAGTGCAGGAACTGCACAAGGACTTAAGCTCTTCCTAATGAAACCTTTCTTAAGTAATTCTCCCACTTGTTTTTGTAGTTCTTGATGCTCGGTGGGGTTCATCCTATAATGGGGAAGGTTTGGGAGGGTGTATCCTAGGATCAGGTCAATGGCATGTTGGATGTTTCTTAGGGGTGGTAACTGATCAGGCAATTCTTCAGGGAAGACATCCTTAAACTCCTCTAGGATCTCAATTACTTCTGGGGGTTGTTCCTTTTGGACTGATTCATAGATCTCTTTAGTGGTCAAAATCCAAACAGGATTACCCTCAGTGATGTCCTTTTCTAATTCCTTAGCTTTAATCAGATTAACTCTTGGCTTGCTATCCTTAAGGTTGTTAGATCCTTTCTTGATTGGGTCCCTAGGTGGAGTTGGATGTATACATACTTGTTCCCATTGTGTTTAAAAGAGCAGATGTTGGATCGACCAAACAAGGTGGCATCGTGATCGTAAAGCCAAGGTCGACCTAATATAATACTACCAACACCCATAGAAATTACATCGCACCTGACCTTTTCTCATAATTTTGCAATTTGATTAGTATTTGGCATATGGAATTGATTGGATAGAGGTGGAATCTACCCGCGAGACCTTATAGGGACTAGATGGGAACTGTGGTCAATCCTAATGACTTAACTGTATTGGTAGAGACGACATTGACACAACTCCCGCTATCCACTATGATCTTGAGCACCTTATCCCCTATCTTAACAAAAGTTTGTAGGATGTTAGTCCTACACCAATCTTCTGGTCCTTAGTTTGAGTCTGGGTCAAGATACATCTAACCACTCCTAGTAGGTCTTCAGACTCAAATGTTTCCTTCTCCATCGTACTCATCTATTAGATGGGTATCAGCCTTATAGACCTCTCCCTCAGGCTCAACTAGGGACTCGGATTCAGTCTCAGGTAACTCATCTATATGAAGGGATATGACTGGGCACTGGCTGATCATATGTCCTGGTTTGTTGCATCTAAAGCATTTGATCTGGGGGTTGGAATTTCTTTGGACCTCTACAGATTTGCCCTTATCCTCTCTCTGGGATATAGGGGTACTATTCTGGGGTCGACTCAACTCAGTTCGGCTTGTACTGGGTCGGCTAGTGTTTGGTCGACTCGGAAAAGTCTGGCGGGGGTATGAGTACTAGGTAGGTTTGGGATGACTAGGATAGGCCTGGCTAGATACTGGATATGTCTAGGGCTCTTGGTAGCCTCTGATCTAGGATAGGATGGCCCTCTCTGAAAATGTTCATAATCTCTAGCAACTTGGTAAACTTCTTCTAAATCGTGTACCCTTCTTAGGTAGAGTTCTCTTTGAATATCTACTCTCAGGCCATACCTAAACTTGGATAGGGTGACTTCCTCAGACTGAACGATATTACACCTCATGGTATACTCTTGGAATGTAGCAATGTATTCATTCACAGTTTTACTATCCTGAATTAATCCCTGCCACTGGTCCAATAGGCTCTGTTCATACGATGTGGGGACATAATTGGACCTAAGTCTAGCCTTCATGGCGTGCCAGGTGACTATGGGGTCTTTTCCCTCTAATAATTGCCTTCGCTCTAAAGTGGCCCAGTATAAGCTAGCCTGTCGTACTAACTTAAGCTTGGCAAACTTAAACTTACGCTCTTCAGGCATGTCATATCAGTTAAAGTACTGGTCCATCCCTTTCTCCCAATCTAGGTAGTCCTTAGGGTCCATAGAGCCATCGAAAGTAGATGCTTCAAGTCTTACACTTCTAAGGGCTCTTTCTTCTTGATCTACTGCCTCATGATTGGGTCTCCTAGGGAGGACATGACTAGATCAGGTCGAAGTGGTCTCCTAGGGTTTGGCCTTATGTAGAGGTCAGGTTGTTGGGCTCTCCTAGGATGAGGTAGGGTCTCATGATCAGACTCGGTTTGGGGCTCACGGGCTTCTTCTAGGATGCCCAACCTAGTTTCGACTTGATCGAACCTGGACCCTAATCTAGCCTCAGATTGCTTGATGTCTTGGTTCATTTGGGCTAGTTGTTCAGTGATGATCCTTAAGTGACATCAATGCTTTGATTAGCCATGGGTTCAGCCTGTAATGGAGGTGGTGACAGGCAAAAAGATGCTCCTGATCTAGTGCATATGCAAGCACAATCAAGCATACAAGACTCAGACTGACTCGGACTATGGTATGCTAGACCTAGTCATCCAGAGTAAAGGATTTGGCTTAATGCAAGCCAATAATAGTAACTCTTTAATTGGCCAGTTGGGACAGGTGAAAGGGGAGAGGCTCGTCCTGCAAATTGCAGGTGCCTAATTAGAATAACCCCAACACTCTGCTTAAGTCGTTTGACATTTGACCTCCCTTCTAGACACCAATTTCAGAGCACATGCCAGATGGATTTGTACTAGTCTCCTTCAGTACACTAAACCGACTGTTGGTGTCTGTTGGCCCAGATGGCAACCCAAGAGGGGGGGGTGAATTGGGTTCTTAAAAATTTAAGACTTTTTGAAATGTTTTAAACAAATTAACTCAAGATGTGCAAGTGAGAGAAATTAACTTATAAGCAATGCACAAACAGAAATATAAGAGAGATAGAGTGAGAGACAAATGAGCACGGCAAACACAAGAAGATTTTATAGTGGTTCGGTGCAACCAGCACCTACGTCCACTCCCAAGATTCACTTGGGTCCACACTATAATCTCCCTAGATTACAGCCGAGTTGTTTTACAAGCTCACAACTCAAACTTGTTGTTTTTCCGGGATCACAACGAACCCAGCCGGTTTTACACGGGCTTACCAGCACAAAACCCAACTCGTTGTTTTTAACGGGATCACAACGAACCCAACACGTAAGCTATCCCAAGCTTACAACGAGGTACAACTACCTCCACTGATTCAATCCACTGATTGAATCAGTACACAAGAAAATAATTTAGAGTTTAAATACAAACAGCTCCTCTAGAGCAGAATAATCAAAATAAAGCTTAGGTTTAGAAAAGCCTGATTGAATAAGCTTGAATGCAGGCTTGGCTTCTTTGCTTCTCTTCTCCAACTCCTTTGAAGTGTGGAATCAGGCCTCAGCACAGATTCTCCTAGCTTTGGGGCTTTTGGATGTTGGTTGAAGCTTTTCTTCTTTTTCTTCTAGGTTGGAAGATCTTGATTTGCTCTTGGTTGCTTTGGGATCTCCTCTTGAACTTTTGTTGATTGTAGCTCTGGAGCACACGAATCTCTCTCTTTGATTTCACTCCTTTTGAATCTCTCTTTTGACTCAAGGATTTTTCCAATGAAGCTCTGTTTTTCCCTCTTTTCTTCTTTTTCTTTTTTTCTCTCTATTGTCTCTCTTTGATTTGAAAAGCTCCTCTATTTATAGATTCTGCAAAATATATCCGTTAGAAACACAGAAATATAGCCGTTATCAAAAATCTTACCGTTGGGGCTGACGTGTCATCGTGAAAAATTGCGCCCAGAATTTCGTGGAGTCGACTCGAGCACTGTGGGAGTCGGCTCGAAGTCGATTACTAAAAATAGAAACATTTTAAACGTTAGAGGGTCGACTCGCGAAGAACCAAAGTGTCGGCTCCCGACAGTCGGGGGTCGACTCGAAGAAAATGGGGAGTCGACTCGAGAAGCGCTCAAAAAACATGCTTTCTGTTGTTTGAGCGGAGTCGACTCGCACAGTCCAGGAGTCGGCTCGCACAGAGTCAGGGGTCGACTCTTGAAATCCAAGGGTCGACTCGAGAAAATCAGAAAACTCTGTTACTTACTGGAGTCGACTCTGAAACTCTAGAGTCGGCTCCGGAACGTATCAAAAATCAGAAATTTTTCTGATTGACTTTGAAATTCGTCCCAGAATAATTTTAAATGAAATTTTGACTTGAATACAATAAATATGACATTAAGCATGAATTCAAGACATGTTTCAAGAAATCATTGATTGAAATATAACATGTAAAAATTCCTTTTTGAAATCTTAAATATAGAGCTTGAAACTTCTTTTTCAAATTGATTCAAAACTCAGTGAATTTAAACATTGAGAGTCCATTGCTTTCATTTTGAATAAGCTCAAGGTTTTTGATAAATAAACTCATTATTTCCTTTAAAATACTCATGGCTTTTGGAAATCATCAAAATCAATAAGGTTGGGGTAATTAAATAATTACAATCTCCAAATTTCTCAACAATCTCCCCCTTTTTGATGATGACAAAAACATTGAGTATATGCATGTTTGTATTGAAAAATTTTTGAATACCAAAATCAATTTTTATGTTCATTGAGAGGCTCCCCCTAAATGAGATAGCTCCCCCTATGAAACTCAATTTTGTAATTCATTCAAAATTTTCAATTGTTAAGTTCAAGCAAATAATTTTTCCCTTTTCAAATTTTAAGCATAATGATAACTTGGTTATCTCTCCCTTTTACTTAGATTAACTCTCCCTCTTTAATATTCAAATTATCTCTCCCTCTTTCAAATTAAAATTTAAATTTAATTGTATTGAAGCATATATTTAATTGAAAGCATATACGATTAAACAAATCTCTCCCCTTTTTTGTAATCAACAAAAAGGTTAGGATAAAGTCATTGCATCAAGAATGTATTAAGATTTTCAAGTTTTCCATATAATCATTAAACTTCTCAACCATTTAAATTATCAATTGAGGATAATCATTCAAGATATTCAAAGATACTTACAATTGAAATGTACATAAGTAATGCATCAAACTTTCTCATTACTTCAAAATGATATTACATGAAAATGTAAACATACTCATTACATTGAAAGTAAACTTGACTTCATTACATCAAAATGAGATTACTCAGTACATTGAAATGAGATTACATTAAAAATATCAAAAGTTTCTTCTTGTAATCCTATTCAAATGATCAACTATCTGCTTCATTCCTTCACATTGTAGTCTAACATAATCTTTAAGCTTATTATCTACAAAAGTACAAGCAGTCAAAATCTTATCCTGAAGCTCGGCGTTGCACTGGGAATAGGTCTCTGAGTCACCACAGATATCCTTAAGCTCTCCAAAAATATTCTTCAAGTCTTCACTTAAGGAGCTGGTGGATGAACTAAGAGTAGATTCAATAGATGCAACCCGATCACTAAGTGAATACAAAGCTTCTTTCAAATTCATAAACTTTTCATCAAATTCATTTTTCAACCTATTTTCATGCTCACTAATCTCAGATTTGAATAAGGATCTAAGCTGATCTAACTGAACATCAGAAAAGCTAACAGATGATAAAGTAGATGTCTGAGCTGGAGCAGAAACAGGAACAGCAGGGGCAGGAGCAAAATCTGGAACAGAAGAGCTCTGAGGAGGCTCAGGTGAAGAATGTCTCACAGATGGTCTGGGGCCTCAGCATCCATAGCTCTGTCCTCTGCAATATTCTTCCTCTCCCATCTTCCATTCCTCTTAACAAAACCCATTCGATGAATAGTAGCCAAAGTGTAATAATCAGTGTGCCTTAATTCCTTCTTTGGCTCACTATCACCAAATGTAATCCCTTGGCTTTGAAATAACTTCGTTAGAACCATGCCATAGGGTAAACTTGACTTCTTCTTCCCTCCACAATCAGCTATGTACCAAATAATCATCCGAGGCAAATTAATAGGCTTCCCAGAAACTAGGCATCCATAATAAAATGTCTCTCTCAGATACATAATCGAATCTGCCAGTCTTGGGAAACAATACCCTACTGCAGATATTATAACCTCAGCTCCAAAGGCAATTGGTTGCAAAACTTCTTCAAATCCCTCAAAATTTCTGTTCAATAATCTTGTGAGGGCAGGCGATCTATCCTCTGGGGCATAAGTGGATGGTCCAGACAGGGGTAAATTTAACAGTCTAGATAGAATAGTGGCAGTGATATTCAGTCCAATGCCTCTCACTACGCTCACTAAACCATCATCACCTCTAGTCAAATTTTTGTAAAACTCCTTAACTAATGCAGGATACGTGGGACAATCCAGTGAACACATTTTCTCAAGTCCCATCTCAATCAACTGTCTACCTATTATAAAACCTTCATTCTCAAATAACTCAAAGTCACCTTTCTACCGGTTGTAACAACTCTACTGGCAAGGTGATCTACCTGAAGAGTGGTAGCTGGAACAGGAGAACCACTCGGAGAAGATGTAGAAGACGAATCTGGAGACGGCTCGCGGACGGGTCGTCGAACGGTCCGTTTCCTCTTCAATCCGGCGCCACTACTGCTAGCTCCACGGGTTTTGGGTGCCATAGATCTAGATGGAGTGAATAATCAGAGGTTTTTGGAGTTTTGGAGGGTTTGGAAAATTTTGGAAAGAGTTTGGAATGATTAGAAATGATTGAAATGTCCGGGGGTCGACTCGTGCCCTAGATAATCAAACTGGGACCACGTCGAGTCGACTCGCGCAAAGCGTGGAGTCGGCTCCCGAGTAGTCACAGAGCACGGACCCGAAATCGAGTCGACTCGCGCAGAGCGGGGGTCGGCTCCCGAGTTTCAACAGAAACAGGGGTCGACTCCGATACTGTCCGAGTCGGCTCCGAGACCATTTCAGAAAAAATAAAGATTCAGAGAATCTGAAATGAGTCCGAATTTGATCTTTGAGTGTGATTAAAAATCATGGATTTTGAGAGATCAAATTGATATGAGTTCTAGATAAAATTTCCTTAAGATTTTGAGAAATTGAAAGAACTCTAGATACATTTCCTTAGGGGTTTCAAAATCTATTCCAAAGGATCACAAATCCCTAATTCTCCTCTAAGATAACAAAATCTTTCTTCACTTAAGGTTTTGTAAATATATCTGCTAATTGTTCTTCAGTGTTAACATAATCAAGACAAATTTCATTATTGTTACATGTTCTCTTATAAAGTGATATCTAATTTCTATGTGTTTTGTTCTTGAATGTTGAATTGGATTTTTAGTTAAATTGATTGCACTTGTATTATCACATCTTATGGGTGTCTTATCAAGTGTGATACCATAGTCTTCAAGTTGTCGCTTAATCCATAGGATTTGAGCACAGCAACTTCCAGCTGCTACATATTCAGCTTCAGTAGTTGATAATGCAACTGAATTTTGCTTTTTGCTAAACCATGAGATTAAGTTACTTCCTAAGAAATTGGCATGCACCACTTGTGCTTTTTCTATCTAACTTGCATCCAGCATAATCAGAATCTGAGTATGCAATTAGATTTAATGTGGAGTCTCTAGAATACCATAAACCTACATTTTTTGTTCCACTTAATATCTTAGTATTCTTTTAACAGCTATTAAGTGTGATTCTTTAGGTTCTGATTGAAATCTAGCACATAAGCAAACAGCAAACATAATATCTGGTCTACTTGCGTTAAATAAAGAAGGGATCCGATAATACCTCGATAATACTTTGATCAACCTTTTACCTTCTTCATCTTTGTCCAGCTTGCATGAAGGACTCATTGGTGTTCCGAGGGGTTAATTGATTCCATACCAAACTTCTTTAGGATTTCTCTTGTGTACTTTGTTTGGTTGATAAAGATTCCCTCTTTGCTTTGTTTGATTTGGAGTCCAAGGAAGAAGTTGAGTTCTCCCATCATGCTCATCTCGAATTCTCCCTGCATTAACTTGGCAAATTCTTGACATAGAGAATCGTTAGTAGCACCAAAAATAATGTCATCAACGTATATTTGTACTACAAGTAAATCTTTACTTTTTCTTTTCAAAAATAATGTTTTATCAACATTTCCTCTTGTGAAATCATTTTCAATTAAAAATTTACTTAGCCTATCATACCAAGCTCTAGGTGCTTGTTTCAAACCATATAAAGCTTTGTGCAATTTAAAAACGTGATTTGAAAATTCGTGATCTTCAAAACCTGGTGGTT
>UESW01001726.1:343861-372535 GCA_900491605.1 Calamus simplicifolius | reverse complement strand
TTTACAAAAGACGCAGGGGTAATTTTGTTAAAAGAAAATTTTATTAGATTACAAAGTGTGAATAGCCCCTCACCGTGAGGTAATCTGGATTACCTTTACTTTAGGATATATTCCCAGTCAAAATACGTACCAATTACAATTATCTGATGGACCCCTTTTAAATTACCGATAATCTGAATAGATTATTTGCCAAACGCCCCTGAGTACTCAATCCCAAACATACACAAAGGCATGTCGAGGATATTAAATACACAGACATGCAAACGTCTTCCTTTACATGCATACATTGCACTCGCATGGGCCCAATGAGTTCTCTACTAAAATTGGAGGGCAAACAAACCTCAAATGAGCAGCTCCATCTTTCAAAGAAAGAGAGAAACAAAAAATTATTATTTTTATATTGATATCTTCTTACTTTGGATAATATGAGATCTTGGAGAGGTGGTTTTAAGGTTGCGGGATTGAATTATTATTTTGTTCAATGTAGCTAGGTAAATAATCTTAATTTAGTTAGAGTAAATAATTTAATTTCTAATTTAGTCATTTGCAAATACTTACATTTATATCATTTCTTTGCTTTGTAGTTTGAGAAGGAGGGCAGAGATCCTGGTAAGTTTTTCCTATTCAGGGCGACACACACCAGGAAGGACGGTACCTAGGTCGATGCACGATCATAGGAGGTTGTGGTAAGAAATTAGTCTTATGTTAATTGTTTAATTTATAAACCTTTACTTAGGTTCATATAATGATTCATTTATCATCGATTCTATAATTCAAAGGCACGAGTCAAGAAGCTTCAGTCCCAGGCATCGCAGGTCGACTCCACTGATTGGGGGCCGTCCGTCGAACTCTCACCACAGAAGAGTCGACATGTGTTTTTGGAAGCTGTTGGTGCCCAGCCACGAGACCGTAAGGTCTACGGTATGGGCGCTAAAGCTTCAAGATATTTTTTTGTCTCTAGTTCGCACTATTCTTGCGATATTCCTCCTAATCGTTTAGATGATATTCGAATATCTATTATGGAGGAGGTTCGACAGGAGGTTCGATAAGAGATTCGACAGGAGCTTGCAGACATGAGAAAGCAGATGCGTCAAATGTAAGAATTTGTTCGCCAAATGTCGCAGGGTTCATTCCAGCCTCTGCAGCCTTTCCGTGATCGTGATAGTGCGGATTGTTGATGTATTTTTTTCTACTTATGTTTTGTATATCAAAATTTATAACTATTAATATATTAAATTTCTATTATTGAAAATTTTATGATGAATGTTTCGATCAATATTTGAATGCAATGAAATTTATAACATTTTAATTTTATTTGAAATTTTTTTAAAAAAAATTAAATTCATAATTTAGCGAGGCATTAGCGACGCAAATTGTGTCGCAATATTGCGACTCAACTTGAAGTCGTGAATGCGTCGCTAAATTGCGACACATAAATTTTGTCACAAAATAGTGACGTATTTTTTTGCGTCGCAATGTCGTCGCTAAATAGTGACGAAATTGCGACGGATTGATATTTGCGACGAAATTTACTGCAACGGCCAAAATGCGTCACTAATGCATCGCTAAATGGTTTTAGCGACGCATTTTGGCGTCACTAAAATGAATTTTTCTTATAGTGAACATATATATATATATATATATATATATATATATATATATATATATATATATATATATATATATATATATATATATATGATACTACAACATGATTTGTAAATTTAACAAATAGATGTCTTATTTATATGTAAATTGGATAAGGTAAGTTTATTGGAATCCTAATACATTTTGAAAATTTGTTTGTAAATGTATTTATAAACTTTTGTTAAGATTACAAAATTATAATAATATTTGATCTTGAATTTAATGAAAGACTTGAATATTTAATTTATAAAATATATGTATATGTCAATTCTTTAAAATATTGATATTATGAATAAATATATATTTAAGGATAAGTGGGCTGTGTAAATTGTAAAATGAGATAAGGTGGTACTGATTTGTAATTGTGTATGTTATAAACTGTTCAAACTACGTTTTGAATCTTGCAAAGCATCTATTTGCTTCAAACTTTATGTATTTGAACATACTCTATCAAGATTAAATGTAATACTTTATATCTACTTTTAAAAATTAAATGCACTTTAAATTTATTTCTTATAAATTAAATGTGATGTTTTATTGGCACATTCTTCCGGGGATCATAAGTGATCTTAGTATTATGAACTAATAAGTATTAAAATAATTTTAGAAAAAAATTAAGATTATCAAATTATATAAGAAATATCCTTCTCCTATGTATGCATTACGTAAATTGTGGAAGTATGTATCAAATGCTCTTTCAAATTATTAAATGCAACATTAATTCTCTTGAAAACAATTGAATTATATTGGGTCCTTTGAAATAATGTGCATAATTTTATTTATGAGATTCTTATTAGGCAACATTAGTATATTACGCATGAATTCTAAAATGATTTATACTTATATTATGCATTAATATATGATTAAAAAGTAAATGTTGATGAATATACTCGATCTTTTTAAATATAGCTATGATTGTTTATTGAGCTTTCAACTCACACCGCTTTTATTCCTCTTTTTTAGAGCATAAGGCATAGGAAGATACAGGGCAGAAGTTAGCCGGACCATAAGCATAGTTAGTCAATTATTATTAAATAGCTTTAAAAATTTTATGTTATGAATTATTATTAGTTAATTAAAATACCTCTTTCAAATGAAAGCCTTGGTATGAGACTTAACCTGCATGCGACAGAGTATTATGTTTTTCACCATGAACCCGTGATTAGGAGGATGGTATTAAAGATAGAACTAGGATAAGCGCTAGTGTGATAGACATTTGGCAAATAGAAAAATATGTCTCTATATTTATAACTATATATATATATATATATATATATATATATATATATATATATATATATATATATATATATATATTTCTTCTCAGTCCAATTATAGTTTAAACTGAAAAAAAATTAAAAGGCTTTAGGTTCAAACCGAGGTGGTAAATATACCTCAAATAAAATGATCCAGTTCTGCAAGAACATAAGATTATTCATAAGGTTACACCATTGTACTCTTCTCAGTTCATCTGTACAACTGAATGAAAAAAATGTATCTTAATGGATGTGGTTAATTTAATATTACCTAGTTAAGAAGCACTCAAAAAATTGCGATTGGAAACTCTTTTAGTTGTTGGTTATATATATGATAACCCAAAATACCTTTTAAGCTTTTAAAGAAAAAAATAGATTAGCTAAAGAAAATATCATAATTATTTATTAATTATTATCTAGCTAGATATTTATTGATCTAGTTAGTAAAAATTCTGATGTACTAAATGCAAGACCTATGTATACCAAACACAGTATCAACATTACTGGCAATCCTTTCAGTGGTAATCTATCTTATAGGTAATTCATATTACCATTCAAGATTACTGACAATTTATCAAATGCAACCTTCAGAGTGATATGCAGACAGGGATTATTGCCTTTACCATAGTTGCTGAAGAATAATTAGCTGACACTGTGTCAATGTTTTTATGGGATATGCTAATATGCAGGTTCTCCAAGCTTTCTCGCTCACCCTCTCTACCACTGGCCTCTTGCTTGAGAGGAGGGCGGCGGCTGAGTTAATTTGTAGATGCTGAGGGGTGCAATCCTGGGAAGCTCAATTGTCTGCACTTAGATGCCTTTTAAGCGGTGGGCGGTGAGAATGGTCTTTATTTTGAGCTATACCTTTCCTTCTTTTGATAAAATAAAATTTTATTTTTTTAAAAATAAAATTTATTATATTTTCTTTTAAAATATAATTTATATTTTTTATAAAAATTATTATTTTATTTTTAAAGATATTTTTTAGTAATAAATAATTTACTTAAAAAGAAAAGATAATAACGATTGTCGCAATAACTGATGGGATCCCATCTTGCATCTAGTACATCAGAATTTTTACTAACTAGATCGATAAATGTCTAGCTAGATAATAATTAATACATAATTATGATTTTTGTTTAGCTAATCTATTTCTCTTTTTAAAGCTTAAAAGGTATTTTGGGTTATCATATAATGAAAATCATGTTGGCAAAGTTAGTGATACTTTTAATCCGCCAACCTATATGACATTGATGTGACAAGAGGTGTTTTTTGTCAAACAAGATTTTTACACCACTTAATGAGTTATTTTGAAGGGGAAAAAATCATTCAAATAAGGCAACCATGCTTCTCCAAGTAGTATGTGGTTGTGGGCCATGGCGACTCCTACAATACTCTCTCTTAAGATTCCTTTATTTCAAAAAGTACAACCGCTGAGAGCCCATTAGATGATCACCACTCAGTTTTATCAATAATTCGTTGATAAAACTGATAAGGCCCCGGGACCTTATGGGTTTCCTCCTTTCTTCTTTCGCCACTATTGGGCTATTGTGAGGCATCGGGCCAACACTCTCCCTTCTGACTAAATCGGACTCTTATAGCCCTGGTGCCGAAACGGCCTGATGCTTCTAAGCCATAGCACTTTCGTCCTATCAGTTTCTGTACTACCCTATATAAGATTTTAATTAATTTGGAGTTGGATTTGACTCGGTTATATTGATTTTAGGTCCAAGGTCGATCTTTTGATTTTGATTGAGCTTAAGCCGGTGTTCTTCTTCAATCCTAATAGAGTTAATCACTTCTGTTAGGGTCAAGCTACCATGCTTATGGCTTAGCTCTCGAGTAAAGGATGACCAAGATGATGGAAGGGCATCTACTAAGGCTTGGACCTTATAGTTTTCAGAAAAACTACAGCCAGTCAACTCTGTCTTTCTAAAAAAATCTTGGAATTCATGAATTTGAATACTAATGGGTTTGGAATCTACCATTATGTACTTTCAAAATTTTGAGATGGTGAATCGATCTAGACTAGCATCATCCATCCCATATTCAGCCTCAAGAGCATCCCATAGTTCCTTAGCAGTTTTAGTAGGAAGGTAGACATCATAAAGGTTATCAGATATGACACTTAAAATTTTATGTCTATAATGAAAATCTATTTCTTAGGGTGTTTTTAATGTTGATGAAGAGGAAGTATCAACTATACTGGAAGAACCTTGTGGAGTATTGGATTTGGGATCTAATAATTTTATGACAGAAAATAGGCCTAAAGTGGTATGCCAGTATTTCACTTGACTTTGCTACCTTCTAAAGAATGATCCATTAAAATTTTCAGGTTTGATTATACTATGATCATCAAAACCTATTTTGAAAAGGTTGGTTCCTTAATTCGTTCTGCACAACCAAAAGTTGAAGGTTTAGCCTTATAATTTGAATTTTTTAAATTAATGATTTTTTAGATATATCTAGATTTTAAATTTAAATTTAAAAAAAAATTAAATCTAGAAACTACTTGTAATAATAATATGACCACTAAGCAAAAATTAACTCAAATAATTCAATTTTGAATTTGAGTTTCAATTTTTTTTAAATTTTAAATTTCAAAATGTGAATTTCAAATTTTAATTTGAATTTTAAATTTTAAATTTAAAACACTTTTTTTAAATTAAATTCTAAGGCTTCTGCACATATTCAAAAGTAAGACTTTTTTTTTTAATTTACTTATAATAAAATCTAGTACTTTCTAATGATAGAAGAACTTGTTCTTAGCTATTAGAAAGTTATTCTTGATTTTATAAAAATCTTTTTTCAGAAAAATACTAGAAAATTAATCTAAAATTTAAATTCAAAATATAAACTAAAGTTAAAAAGAATCAAATTGGTCGAGATGTGTTAGACAGTCCTAAGGATAAGTTTTCGCCTTCTCGTACGGGTTGTTGGTGATTTGTCCCCAAGGTACAACGATCCGACTCGATCCGATTCGTCTACGGCGAGCATGATTGAATGGAGGTGCAAACCAATGATACTTCATATTTCTAAATAATAATAATAAATTATTAAATAAATCTTTTACCATTTATAGATTTCACTGTAGCTTATTGAGACAGACTCTCAAGAGACAAACTCCTAATTTCAAGCACTTATCGTAATAAAATCTTTAATAATTGAATAGAACTTTTAGGATTTAAATTTTTTTATTTCTCTTTTCTCTTTTTTTTTAGTCTATATATACATATAAAATATTTTTTTTTGCTGCTAAGTCTTGTTACTGTTTCTTCGAGAGCGTAAAAAAACGGAACACATTAAATCACGCAAACGCTCGCTTGGGATCGTTCGGACAGCACGCGAGCATTAAATGCTCGCGTGGGCCCTTACTGTTTTTTTTTAATAAACTTTTACCTTTTTTCAACGGCAAAAAGGTCAACAGGAACTCGTGTAAGCTCTTCGAATTAGCTCCAAAATAATTTGGATGATTGCCATTAGTCACCTCCAGGAACCATTTCTCATTCATAATTCATCTCTGACATAGTATTTAGAAAAATTCAAATTTACAAAGCATTTTTATGATACAGATTTGTAAAAAGGATCTACGTCTTATCTGTTGAATAATGTTACGTGTGGCTGCTTCACATGAATGAATTAATTTAATTTAGATTATTTAGCCGGAAGAGAACCCTGCAAAAAAATTCTAGTCCATTGTACTGCTTCATGTGAGATGGCTAATCCAAGTGATGCGTTTTGTTAGAAAGGTTTTGAAAATCAGATGAAGATGTTAATATTTTTGAGCTAAGATTAGATTTATGATGCATCCGGTAACATTAGGATTATAGACATACAGGTATATAATTTTTATAAAAAAATATGCATTTTTTTTATACCATCTCTTTGTGACTTTTGGTTTCTTTTTATTTATAACGCCATATATAGAAAAAGCTAATGCATTTTATTCTTTTTTATGAAATAAATTATTTTATAACTATGTATAATATATAATTTATTTATAAAAATATGATTAAAAAAAAGAAGAAAAGAATGCTGTCCACCATGCATTAGCCATCATCAATGACCTCACCTCTACTACATGAAACAGAGTCAAGTTACGTGTGCATTGGCCTACATTTACGTCACCTCTGCACGTATATATTTGACTTTCACGGCCTATTTTATTGCTCATCCAGGTGGAGTCAATCTTCTTGCGCTTGTTGAGCACGGAATGTCATCCATGCTGTCTTTTTTTTTTTTTCCCTTAATTTTTTTTATAGACTATTATTTATCACCACTTCAGTCGACATCATGCGTATAGTATTGACAGGGGGTTGGATGATTTCTCTTTCAGCATTCGCGCATTTCTTATTAAATATATACGCTCGTGAAGCATGAATTGACTTAAATTTTAAAAATAAAAGTAAGACAAAAAAATATATATATATAATTAATTGTTTATATTTATTTCTTTAAAAAAAATATAAGTTCATGTAGCAATAGAAAAGATTGGATGATTATATGCCATTGAAGAAAAAATCGACGTCAAAAAGGAGAAAACAAATCTAGCTATCGTTTCATGTTTTATTTTTTTTTAATAAACTATTTATTAGGACTCAAGATTTCAAATGTATAGAGTTAAAAAGATTTAAAAAAAAAATACTTAAGCATGAAAATAAAATAAAAAAAAAGATGCCTCTTCTTTCTTTTTCATCGTCATTCTTTTATCATCTACTATTCTCTGCCGACTTATTTTTATTTTTTAATTAAAAAATGAATTCTTAATTTCAGTTAAATGATTGCATTTATTCAATATTTTTATTGAAAAAAAAAAAGCTTAAACATTGGAGAAGAAAATTAGAGATGAAAAATAAAAAAAATATTATTTACAACTAAATAGGCTGTAAATTGTGACAGAAGCTGAATTTTAGTCGAAAAATTTGATTTTCTAATTCGGACCCGGTCTGGACCTAGAGTTCTTAGACTGGCCGGTCCAATATTTGGGAATATACCAGGACCCGCCGTTGCGAGTTAAAGAGTGGCCTAGGGTTTAGGAACTCCGGCGAAGGCTCTCATGGCCGCAGCTCGCCTCCAGAGGCGGTTGGCGTCTATCCTCTTGCGAGATCGTCTGCAGCCCCTCGTTCCCCGAGGTATTGTTATCATCCTGACTTTTCTCTGTTCTGACGCTATTCTTCAGAATCTTGAATCTTTTTCTCTCTCTGTTCACAAAGTGTCGTTTTGAATTGAAATTAGGGTCCCGGTTGATCCAACATTGTTTTTTGGATGAAAAAAAGACGTTTTCTTGGTGGATTGATGAATATTTATAAGAATGACAGAACAAAAAAAAAGCTTGCTTTTGGTTTGATTGAAGACAAAATGTCTCTTAGAAATTCATCGTTTTAGTTTAGATTTACTGTAATTCTTTTGTGTGCTTATATTTTCCGTTTTCGTCGGTTTTGTTTTTTCCGTTGTTGGAGGGGGGGGTTGGAATTCAATCTCGTGCCTCTCTTGGAATTATCTTGAGCGAGGAGGATTTAAACTCGATGCCAGCAAAATTAAATCGTGGGATACGTTCTTTGACCTAACTCAGATTCAGGTTCAATGTTATTCGTTTTCTAATTTGAACCCAAGAACAGGCATATCCTTTTTTATGGTATGAAGAAAGGATGCCTATGGGAGGAATTTGTTGGATGGGAAGTCCAAGCCATCGTTTGGCATAATCAAATGCAGGAGGGTCTACCGTGTTGCATCATATTTGAGTAAGGGTATAGCTCCTTTTTGTGAACCGTGAGGTCTTCAAGAGAACCATCAAATTTGTGGAAAAAAGATCCCCGGGATATGTCTTGAAGCTGGGGCCATCATTTATTCACTAGAAAGTAAAAGGAGTCCCTCTTGCAGTAATCACATAATTTCAAAAAAAATAATAAAAGAATGTACCAATTCTTTTTGTATGCATGAATCTCATCATCCATTAGCAATAATTCAAACAACAGGACAACCATGCTATTTGGCCTTCCTAGCATATTTATAAACCAACTCTTAAATCACCGTTGGTGTTTGATTCTTTGCTCCTTCATTCTCTCCATCTTACTCTGGTGTCTTTGCAAGTTTGACTGAAGCTTGATTCTTCAATTATGATAAATCTTAGTACGTAGTTGTCATTCAAAAGCAGTGGTACTAACAACCTTGATCATTTCACTCTTGAATAATATATTGTTTGATTCCTACAACTAATTTGCTTGGTGATATAGGGCTTCTTTGGATTAGCTGTTGGCCAACAACTATCTCACATAGCTGTTGGCCAACAACTATCTCATGGCCAACAACCACTTAAAGATATCCCAACAGCCAATCCAAATAGGGGCCATAATAAGAAAAGCTTACATGATCAACTATTACTCTGCCTGTATGATTGAATTTGTTAACTGAGTTTTGCATGCATACCTTAACTTGGTCATAAAAGATGAGTTAACAGGGAGAGTATGAAGTATTAGGAAATTGTAATAGGAGCCTGAAACGGGTGCAGGGGTGCAGCACTCCAGGTTTAATGTTCTAGTGGAGAAAATCTCATGACATGTTCAAACCTTTCATTTTGCATAATGCCTTTTTCAGCACTCTAGATTGAATATTCCAGCAGGGTAACTCTCATGATGTGTGCAAATTAACAAACCATCTGACTTATGTTTTACATCATGCTGCTTGATTACATAATGCCTTCTGTAGTATGTGTATCAGGTTTTTTGCTTCACCTTTTCAGGGTAATTTTGTATTTTGCAGTCTGGTTGATTTTCATATGACTTGAAGCCATTAAGATAAGAACCTACCTTTGTTGCAGGACTTGCTTGGTCTTCTTATGTAACAAAAGGCACAAGAGCTATCCAAACAGAGGCAGTATCAACTGATACAACCAGTGAAGATGCTGGAGACCCAAAATCTTGCCAGAATGATTCGAAACAGGCCCCCAATTTAGATGAAAGGCTTAGCCCTGTTGCTGAGCAGTCCAATGTGAAGCATGCAGCCATCTCTAACCTAAAAGCATCCAAGAGGCACGATCTTGCCTTGATCTTTACGTGCAAGGTTTGTGAGACCAGATCTGTGAAGACTCTCTGCCGTGAATCCTATGAAAAGGGTGTGGTGGTGGTTCGCTGTGGAGGGTGCAATAATCTCCACCTCATTGCAGATCGACTTGGTTGGTTTGGGGAACCTGGGAGTGTGGAAGATCTGCTAGCAGCACGTGGAGAGGAGGTGAGGAAGGGTTCGGCAGACACGCTAAACCTTACTTTGGAGGATCTTGCTGGAAGTAAATCTTCATGATTGTTGGATATCTAGGGGATCAATACTGGATCAATTGTTGTATCTTATGAGAATGAACGGCAGTTAGAGTGAATGTTTTCAAAGAGCATGCCTATGGTAGCTGCGTTTTTTTGCTCATGCGCCATGTATCTGTGATTCAAGTTCTGACTGGAAATATCAACTCACATGAACAGGCAACATTTTTAAATTTAATAGAGGATGGTGTTATAGCAGTGCCTCTTCCTTGATGTCACAGAAATCTGTGGATCCAGTACCATTGATCACTTGGTATCAGTGTTAATTATATGTACTTAGAATGAAATGACTTTGCACTGATGACACAACTCTTAGATGTACTTGATTGTTTCCTTTGGAACTGTCTCTAGCAGTGTTTCATATTAGAAGTAATTATTTTGCAATAGCAGTTTAAGGAGTTGAGTTATACATTTGCTGTGGAAGGCGATTCAGCTTTCAAATCTGTTGGCTGAAATTTTCAGGGCAAACTTTGCATTTGCTAACCGAAAGTTTTGAAAGAAGAGGGAAATGAGGAATTATTGGCTGTTAATACTTGTTAGCAACCTTGAGTGGAAAGAATAGGAGCATGTTGAAGTGATGAACCCCAGAGTTCTCAACATCCTATGTTTTTTTGTGGGGGAAATTTTAACAGAAAGCCAGCAGCGCACAAGTGGAAATAATAATAATAAAAAAAGGACCCAGTATAGTCGTGTTTAACAGCCCCATCTTAGACTTAATTATTCCAGTTTTACCAGTTCTTAGAGTACTTGGCTTATTTGTTGCTACTTTCAAGAGGATAATACCTAAAATTATTAAGACTTGGCTGTTTCTCATTGCTTGCTTGCTTCTAGGCTGTAGAGTTCATTTTTGATATGTATTACACGTGTTGCTGTGTGCTAGCTCCTGTCATCTTTAAACACAGATCATACATTTAGAGAAGGATAAATATTAAATATGAATGGATGAAGAAAATTTCAGAAGAGAGGATTAGACCATGTTAAACCAAAAGTAACCATAGGGAGATAATGACTAGGGATGAGATTTACCAACCCAATTGGTTTCAGTGTCTTAGATATATTTAATTAAGTAATATAGAGAAGCAGATTCCCTCATTGGATTGGAGTGGTTGAAGTAGAGATGGACATTACAAGTTCAAGCCTCATTAAAAGTCAGAGCATAGGTATACATGTCGTATTTTAGGTTGTGGGGTAGGTACAGAAACACCAGATATATACCTTCCAGAAGGTGATGTTTTGGTTGTTTTCGTTGCATGGTAAAACTAAAAGGGTAGATATTAAGATATTGGGAGAGGGACGCCAACAGAAGATAGAAAGAAAGAGATGGTTTTAGATAATTTGAAATGAGAGGTCTTATTTTGTAGGACATGGCCTTCTGCCAGGAACTGATCAAAAAGCAGAGTTTGAAGAACCAATTCCAATTTGGTGGAATTCGCTTATTGCTGATGTTCATATAAACACATAAGAAACAAGTAGTCCCACTGTTTAACTGGCATATCATTCTCGGCATTGCAGGTCTAATGTAACCAAGAGATCAACCTTTTGCTACAAGTTCTTTTGAACAATGATGATTTTCCTTCATAATATTACAATATTTAAAAAAAAATCAAAAAGAAAAAAATTGAAGCCATCCAAGGAGAAGGGAGTGAAATAATTTCTCATCTATGATCAAATGTCCTCTGAAATTCGAATTAGCATCATATGCTAGAATAAGAAGATAAACATCAGATTCTTGAGAAAACTCAATGCTATTCTAACCAAATAACCTGCAGAAATTCCCTCGTATCTAAAGCAACATCCTGCTATTGGTGCTTGCTAGATTTAATCTAGTGAATAACTATTGTTCACTTTTTTGCATCGCCTATTACAGCAAAAGCATATGAAACTGATTTTATCTTTTGTACACAAAAAGAATAGAGAGTGAATTTTCAGAGCCTCACTTCTTGTGGAAGGTCACCATGCAAAAGAAGGCAATGCAGCGGAAAACTACACCATTAATAACAAGAACAAGTATACAAAGATTCCAGTCACCAATGTCGTATCCATATTGCACAAGTGAACCACACCGGGTAATAAGCCAGACTCCAGTATACCTGCAGAATGAGTGCAAGATCAAAACAATTGCTTAGCGCAAAGCAAGGCCATATTTTTGCACTACATTTGAAAGAAAATATAAGTCTGCATCAGTAAATGCTAATCAATGTCCATGTGCATATATATATATAGGGCATGCTCCAAATGCCCTTGCTGTGCTCCAGAAAGCTCATTAATTTAATCTGAGGATAAGACTTCCTTATCTCGAATCCTATAAGTTGAGGCTTGAGTATGATGACAAGGTCAAATCTATGCTTATGCAAATGAGATTTGCTGATATATCAATAGGGGAGTTGTGAAGGTACTCATGAGCAAGGTACATCAATGTGGCAGGCAGGCATATTAATTGTGTGTGTGTCATGCTACAAGGGACACGGAACCAAATTGGTCCTATACCAGGTATTATTGTATTTTTAAAATTGCTGCTGCTAAGAATTCTTATGATGCAGACCGAGTCCCAATAGGTACATATGAGTGCACAATATTAATATAAGCATTGTGTCAAGGCTGAAATTTCCTGAAAATTTGAGTGCACAATAACTTAGAAGAGGGGATGCCTAGTGATCCACACCTTTCAGCATTTGCAATCACGAATCCTTCCAGTGCCCACTTTGTGTAGCATAAGTTGGTTAGGTATTTTGACATATTTGGCTGCGTTGCTATGAGAGTTAAGACAACAGGAAGTAATGCAGACCACTGCATGGAAAACAATAGCTTATAATTAGCAAAAGAAAGATAAATATAACCGACCCCATATTGATGGAATAGGGCCTGTTATGTAATGTTAATATTAGAAGACAATGATATCTGAAATTATACACACCAGTTGGGCGGTCCCTGGTTGGAAGAATATGGCAAAAGTATAACCAATTCCAGTCACACAGTAAACAAGTGCAACCAAGATAATATAGTTGTCCAGAATTGATGACCTGGGATTGTTAAAGAAATAGAACATTGAAAGATAAACTATTGGCTTGATTATTGTATTAAAATGGTCAATGGTATCTCTTGCTAGAAAATAAGCCAGCGAACTCATTCCAGATGCTCTCTCTCTCCAGTACTGCAACTTTTCTTGTGAGAATGATCTCAAAGCTCCAATCTTACACAAGAGAGCTGCAATTCATCAAAGAGTTTCAACTAAGAAAACAAATATAGACACGTGCTTGTTGCATCTTCCATACAGATAAACATACTCCTCAGTTTGATATTAAATGACACTTGAACAACGTTTAACATAATCAAGAGTTTACTGAAAGCCTGACTCCAGTTAGATTTCAAATGCTGAATTGGCTAACAAACTAGTTCTTGATGAAGAAATTGCTACTTGGCGAATGCTTTTACAGTGAAATTTCTTGGAAGAGTTCCAGCATGCACATATATTGTTTTATGCTTTATAAAGGTGCCGATATAATCATTAGTTTTCACATTCCAAGAGCCAAAATCATACTCTAATTTTAGTGTGAGAGCTTCTCCACATGATGTCTTTTAGTTTGGTGACATTCATCCATACAAACCATAATGATCATAATTATCAGGCTCTCACCCAACAACTTGGTTTTGGCAAGTGCATACCTCCAAGCATCAGCACTGTTAATAGAATGAATTATGTTTGTTTCAATGCATTTTTTTTCTTTCAAATGCAGACATCAAGATTACGCAGGCAACCTGCGTTATATAAAAACGAGGAAAAAAAAAAACAATTGTCCGTTTTCTTAGAAATCCATGCTCTGCAAGCATACATCTCTTTTAAGTATATACTCACAGATGCATATATGCATGAATACACTTCGACATAGCAAAATACTCCTATTTAATTGGGTGATATTGACGTAAAAATAGAACCTTGCATTGGGACATGTCATGAACTTTCGAAACTTTCAATTAATTTGATATTTAAGTTAGAATTACGCTTGCAAATAACCACTTCATCTATAATGTATGATATTTTTTCTGGGTAGTAACATGGTTTTTTATTGCATGCCTACAATAGTTAACAAAAGCCCATATAATGGCTTGGTGCACCTCTGTTGTATGGCATGTAAACTGTTGCCACTTGTCAGGAGTTGCAACTAATACAACAGTGTTATATAGCTATCATGATGATTCCTAGCATGGATTAACCTAAAAAGCATAGCTATGGAAGGGTATGCTTGAATAGTGAGATCTCCAACTTACAGACAGCAATGACAGTGTAGGTGTAACCAAGTGAACCAAATGTTTCGTCGCTCAATTTAGCAAGCGTTCCTAAGCAGACTCCCGCAAGACACAGAATAAGAAAATCAACTCCCTGTATTCTAGCTTCTCGAAGGCGCTGTTTACCAACCCTGAACATGAAAAACATAAGAGGTCCAAGCATTAAATCATGATGATTCAGCAAGACATGATACTAAACTCTTATAACATTCAGAAAATGTTATAAGTTGCTTTGATAAGGGACTGCATGAGTGCAATCTACAGGCTGGGAATTTAATTCTGCAAAACTTACCTTCCCAAGAAATACTTGTATTGCTGAAGTACACCAGGAGTTCTGCGATTGGATAAGTCGTTGGATTTCGAGAAATGGTACTCATATTCATCTCGCTTCTGCCCTACAATATCCCTTACATTACCCCAAACTTCTCCAGCAATAGACTGTTCATTGGATCCTTCCCTAGCAAAATTTGTCCCACCTCCCCTTAATGATGAGTCAAGGTCAGAAGCATTCTGCAGCATATCTCTGGGTACATCATAACCATTGTGAAGCATCCATCGGAGGGGCAGCTCTTTATAATTCACAGCTGTACTTGTGTTTGGCTTTACTATACCCTCTAAAATGTCAATGTAGTAGTCTGGAGGATTCACACGCTCAGGTACATTGATCCCAAGGCTTGAAAAATACTCCTCAACTTTCTTCACGGATCCATGATACACGGTCAGACCTCCCTTTGCTAGAAGTATCAAATCATCGAACATCTTGTACAAGGTATAGCTGCAGCAGAACAAAATTCACCATGAGTGACAGAATGATGACACATTCCGTGAATACAAATATGAACAATGAGACCTCAATAATTCTTTTATTTAACATTCAAACTTATGCTTTTTCAGAATAGCAAGAAAGGACAAAAATTTTGTATTTATTGTTAAATGTTACACTCTGTGGAGAACTATTTTAGTTGCAGGAGAGTTATCCTGCCAGACAATAGAGGCTCTAAAATTCTTTTGGCTTACAAGTTAATACTTGCAAAGTTCAGCAGTTATAATTAACAGTAGACTATCTCAATAGGATAAAGGTTCTGAGTTCAACTTGGAAAGCTGGGGCTCCTATTATTATTTTCTACAAGAATAAAATGGTAAAAAGAAGGCCTGTCAGAAACTACAGAAGTAATGTTAGTGCTTATTAATTTGTGTATTGATGCCAAAGGAGATTGCCACTACAAAGTGAAGGGCAACCTCTGGTCTTGGCAACTGAATAAACAACTGATGTGCATGTCTAGGAGATGTTATCAGATTGATTTAAAATTTCTAATGCCATATCCTTTACACAATTTACCTACTGGCAATGTCTTTGCAAAAAGAAAAACCACTTCCTAGTCATGTATTCCAGTTATTTTCTCATGTGTTATTCACCATAGATGTCTTCATGTCCCAACTATTAAAATCATGTATGAAATCACTTCAGGAAAAAGAAAAGAAAATAAAAGAAAAACAAACCAGAATCTTAGGAATCTTAAAACAACCTGGGTTGGTGAACCACCATGCAGATATTTACCCCTTCAACAGCCTCGCGACGAAGAGCTCGAAGTAGCAGCTGAGATGAAGAACTATCCAAACCAGATGTTGGTTCATCCAGTATCAACAGAGAGGGTTCCATGACCATTTCTATACCAACATTTACTCGCTTCCTCTGTCCTCCAGAAATTCCACGTTGCTCTACGGTCCCAACTAATGAATCTCTCACTGCTTGTAACCCCAAAGACTCGATAACTCTTTCTACAACTAGAACTTTGTCAGGTTTGGACAAGTCTGCCGAGAGCCTGCAACACAAAGGAACAGAAGAGCAAAAGTCATGGTCAAGGTAGGGATATGTAAGAGTTCCAACTGATAAGAAAATAAGAGGAGAATGTCATATTTTAAAAGGTGGACAATCAATTGGCATGCTGTCAGACTGTGTCCTTTGAACATACAACAAACCAGATGGACTTGAGTAGCATGAATGTAATAGAAAATTTGAAGTACATACAAAAAGACAAGTTAAGACTCCTTTGTGTACCTGCACCTTGCACTGAACCAAAGATTCTCCTCTACTGTCAAGTTTCCATGAACAATGTCATCTTGTGGTACAAATCCTATGATCTTCTTATATGATCGAATAGGCTCTATCTTTCCATTTATAAGTACTAAACCTGTCACAGAACATCCAGTTACCTTTCCTGCTAGAGCACTCAGAAATGTGGTCTTCCCAGCCCCCGATGGACCCATGACTGCGGCCACACGGCCTGGCATAAGTTTTCCTGTCACACACCTCAGTAGTTTTTTCTTACTCCCTTCAAGAGTTAGAGTCAAGTCCTTGAAGGCAACCTCAATTACTGGCCTTGTTCTAACCTCAGTGTCAGTAGCCATAGAAATGACTCCTGAGAAGGTCAAGTTCTTATTTTCTTGCATGGCTTTTTCCTTCTCAATTTGGCCATATGCATACTTGAATATTTGACTTCGAGTATGCATTTGTTTTCCTTTAGGCATATTCTTTTTCAAGTTTTTATCTCCAATCTCCATATTGAAGCCTTCATCACTGTAGGGATTGTCTTCGATTGACTGCATCATTTGAGTAAGTTTACTTGGTTCCTTGCCCTTTGGTGGCAAGGCTGTTGGTAATTTTGATGTATTCTCATCAGATCCACGGCCAAGACCCCAAGACCCCCAAGAACCCTTAATGGCCCTGATTGCTTGACAGATTTTTTCCGAGAGAATGTACGAGATAGCTGAGTCTGCAGTCCAATTGCATGTTTCTTTGCAACATCTTTAGCTGTTTTCCACCTCTCACGAGCTTGTACAGTTTCTCTTGCATGTCTTGCAGCAGCTTCCCTGGATTTGGCTTGTCTTCTTTCACGGTTTGTGAGAAGTTGGCCAGAGAAGTTGTATATGATTAATAGAACTAAACTCAGTGCCACCTGCAAGAATTAATGAAAAGTTAGTTACTGCTTGGTCTAGATGCAAACTGCGTGTACTATGAATGAAACTTTTAATTTTTCCAAAATATGTTGCACTATTAACAAGAATGTTGCGATAACAGCAGCTATTGCATCAAGCAATATAAGCATTAAAAGAGATTATTCTGCATGCTTGTAGGCTATCATATCAGTTGCATAATTATGTGCTGATAGACAAGAAACTTTTTTTTGGGACAAAGGGAGACACGTGAAAATCATTTTCAGGGGTGGCCGGGAGAATTTGTTGGAAATTAAACTTGATATTTTCAAAGTGACTTTGAAAGAAGAAATTTCTATCTTGAAAACCTTTTAGTGGCATAGGAAATTGCTGCTATTAGTTGCATAGAAAGTTGTTATTAAGTTGCATAGGAAGTTGTTATTTTGAATTAAGTAATATGTATTTATTTTTAGTAGACAAAGAGTCATTTTGTATTTATAAAAGGCCATGTATCCTTTCACAATTTAGCATGAAAAAGAGAGAAATCAGAAATATAATAGCAATTATTTTCTCCTCTTCCATCAAATTTGGTATCAGAGCCACAAAAAAGATCGATGGCCTCCATGAACTTTGTTCAATCCCAAATACCCAAACTCACCAAAAATAATTATGACAACTGGTATATCCAAATGAAGGCTTTGCTTGGATCCCTTGATGTTTGGAATCTTGTAAAAGATGGCTACATAAAGCCGACCGAAGATGAAGCAATGCTCACACAAGAGCAAAGAAAGCAAAATAAGGAGTTAGAAAGGAAAGACAAGAAGGCTCTCTGCACACTATACCAAAGTGTAGATGAAGGCACACTCGAGATTATCGCCGAAGCTTCAACATCAAAGGAGGCATGGGACTTATTGCATAAGGCACATAAAGAAGCAGAAAAGGTAAAAAAGATTCGGCTACAATCTTTGAGGTCTGAATTTGAATCTTTCAAAATGATAACTGGGGAGTCAATTTCTAATTATTTTTCAAGATTGATGTCTATAGTCAATCAATTGAAAAGAAATGATGAAGAAATTAATAATGTTCGAATCATGGAGAAAATTTTGCGCTCTTTAGACGCAAAATTTGACTTCATTGTTGTAGCCATTGAAGAATCAAAGGAATTAGAAGAGATGACTATAGAGCAACTCATGGGCTCTCTACAAGCACATGAGCAAAAGCTGTCTAAGAGGATGGAGGAGAAATCCATCGAGCAAGTACTTCAAACAAATCTTACACTACAAGAGAAAGGTGATCCAAAAGATAAAATAAGTTTCCATGGTCGAGGCCGTAGAAGAAGAGGAAGAGGTAGAAGATTTTATCAAGATCAGCCACAAAGAAGTCAAGGAGACATAATAGACCACCATGCCCGAGGTTGTGGTAGAGGAAGATTTTCTAATCCTAGAGGAAGAGGAAGGTATGGACAACAAGCACTACAATGTTTTATTTGCAAAAATATGGGCACTATGCTAAAGATTGTTGGTACAAATATAATGCTAATTATGTTGATGAGAAAATTTATTTTACAAAAGAATAAGAAGAAACTCTACTTTTGGCCTACAATAACATTAATGGTGCTATCAAAAGAAGTACTTGGTATCTAGACACAGGTATTAGCAATCATATGTGTGGGATAAAGGACATATTTTTTAAGATGAATGAAAGCTTCAAAGGCTCAATGACTTTTGGTGACTTCTCTAAAAGACCAGTTGAAGGAAAAGGTAAAATCCTTATCAAGCTTCAAAATGGCACTCAAAATTTTATTTCAGATGCCTATTATGTTCCAGACATTAAAAATAACATTCTTAGTTTGGGCCAATTACTTGAAAAAAAGCTATGAAATTCAACTGAAAGAATTGGATCTTTCTATCAGAGACAACAACAATACTCTCATTGCACATGTTCCTATGTCAAAAAATAGAATGTTTTAGCTGAGTTTGCATGTTGATGGCTCCTTTTGTATATTAACACAAATTCTTGATGACTCTACTCTATGGCATCTTAGATATGGATACTTAAACTTTGATGAATTAAAACTTTTGTCTAGTAAAAATATGGTGACAAAGATGCCTTGGCTAAAAATGTCTAAGGAAAAATATGAAACTCGAATAGTTGAAAAGCAACAAAGGAGAACCTTTACTTTAGGAAGATCAAGAAGAGCAATAAAACCATTGGAATTGATACATTCAGATGTTTGCGGCCCAATCAAACCAACAACTATGGAAGGTAATGAATATTATCTTTCCTTCGCTAATGATTATTCTGGAAAAACATGGGTTTATTTATTAAAAAAAAGAGTGAAGTATTTCAGAAATTAAGGAATTTAAGTTGCTTGTTGAAAAACAAAGTGGTTTTCAAATTAAATCTTTGAGATCGGATCGTTTTCAAATTAAAGCTTTGAGATCGGATCGTGATGGTGAGTATTTATCCAATGAGTTTTTAAATTTTTTCAAAGCACGTGAAATTTTTCATCAAGTTACCATGCCTTATTCACCTCAGCAAAATGGAGTTTTAGAAAGAAAAAATCAAACTATTTTAAATATGATTCGATGTATGTTGAAAAATAAAAATATGTCTAAAGAATTTTGAAAAGAAGCAGTTGCTTGTGCAGTTTATTTATTGAACATATTTCCATCAAAAAGGCTTCACAATATGACACTTGAGCAAGCATGAAGTTCATATAAGCCTAAGGTTGATCATCTTCGCATCTTTGAAAGTATTGCTTATATCAAAGTACCTGATGAGAAAAGGATCAAACTTGATGACAAAGGAGAAAAGTCAATTCTTTTAGGATATGCTAAAAATTCAAGTGGATATAAGTTGTATAATTCTATTAAAAAGAAAATGATTTTTTTAAAAGATGTTGAATTTGATGAAAAGCACATATGGAGATGGCAAGATAACAATAAAATGCAAGAAAATGATGCATATATTAAAGAAGAAAAAGAGTCACAATATCAAGAAGAAATTTCATCAACCCCACAACAAAATCCAAGACATCCATCTCCACAAGAAAGTTCAAGTGGCTCATCCTCAAATAGAGTACACAAAACTCAGAGTGTGCAAGAGTTGCTTGACGTCACAAGGCGTCTTGATGCTAATGATTATACTATGTTTTATCTTTTGACAGGTTATGATGCAATTGAGTTTCATGAAGCAAATAAAGAAGAAAAATGGAGAAATGCCATGAATGAAGAAATTTCATCAATTGAGAAAAATGACACTTGGGAACTCATAAATCTTTCCCAAGGTCATCAAGCCATTGGAGTCAAATGGGTGTATAAAACAAAAACAAATGCAAGTGAAAAAATAGAAAAACACAAAGCCCGCTTGGTAGTGAAAGGCTACAAACAACAATATGGCATTGACTATGATAAAGTTTTTTCTTCTGTTATTCGAATGAAAACGGTATGCCTTCTTATTTCCTTAGCAGCTCAAATGAAATGAAAAATTTTTCAAATGGATGTGAAATCAGCTTTTTTGAATAGCCATTTGAATGAAGAAGTCTATGTAGAACAATCTTTGGGTTTCATTCAAAAAGGATAAGAAGACAAAGTCTACAAACTCAAAAGAGCTCTTTATGGATTGAAACAAGCTCCACGAGCTTGGAATACAAGGATTGACAAGTATTTTGCTGAAAATGATTTCCAAAAATGCCTTCTTGAACATTCTTTTTATATGAAGACTAATCATGTTGGTGATGTTCTATTTGTTTGTCTATATGTGGATGATTTGATATTTATAGGAAATAGTCTTGCAATGATTGAAGTTTTCAAGACTTCAATGATCAAATAATTTGAGATGACAGATTTTGGCTTAATGTCTTATTTGCTGGGTATTGAAGTCAATCAATCTGATGAAGGCATATTCATTTCACAAAGCAAATATGCAAAAGAAATTTTGGAGAAATTCAAGATGAAGAATTGCAATTCTAGTATCACCCCAATTGAATACAATACTAAATTAAGTAAAGATAGAAAAGAAGATCTTGTCAATTCAACATATTATAAAAGTTTAGTTGGAAACTTAAGATATCTTACAAATACAAGGCCGAATATTGCTTAGAGTGTTGAAGTTATAAGTCGTTACATGGAGAAGCCAAGAATGGATCATTTAATTGTTGCAAAAGAATCCTTCGATATATCAAAGGTACGCAAGATTATGATATTTTTTATTCATCTACTAACCCAATAAAATTAGTTGGATTTTGTGATAGCAATTGGGCAAAAGATATTGATGATAGAAAAAGTACAAGTGGATTTGCCTTTTATATTAAAGGAGCGGCATTTACATGGTCTTCAAAGAAACAACAAATTATTACACTTTTATCAAGTGAAGCAGAGTATGTTGCAGCAGCAAATTGTGTTTATCATGCACTATGGCTTTAAAGACTTCTACAGGAAATAAAGATTTCACAGGAAGAGCCAACCAACATTTCTGTTGATAACAAATCAGCTATACAACTTGCAAAAAATCCAATCTTTCATGATCGAAGTAAGCATATTGATACAAGATTTCACTTCATTTGAGATTGTATCAAAAACAAAGAAGTACAACTTCTCCATATTTTAACAAAAGATCAGGTAGCTGATATCTTCACAAAAGCCTTCAAAGAAGAAGAGTTCAAAAAGCTAAGGAGCATGCTTGAAGTCATGAAGAATCAAGTTTAAGGAGGGGGTGTTGGAAATTAAACTTGATATTTTCAAAGTGACTTTGAAAGAAGAAATTTCTACCTTGAAAACCTTTTAGTGGCATAGGAAATTGCTGCTATTAGTTGCATAGAAAGTTGTTGTTATAAGTTGCATAGGAAGATTTCTGGTAGACAAAGTGTCATTTTGTATTTATAAAAGGCCATGTATCCTTTCATAATTTAGCATAAAAAAGAAAGAAATCAGAAATATAATAGCAATTATCTTCTCCTCTTCCATCACTTCCATCAGAAGAAGAGTTCAAAAAGCTAAGGAGCATGCTTGAAGTCATGAAGAATCAAGTTTAAGGGGGGTGTTGGAAATTAAACTTGATATTTTCAAAGTGACTTTGAAAGAAGAAATTTCTACCTTGAAAACCTTTTAGTGGCATAGGAAATTGCTGCTATTAGTTGCATAGAAAGTTGTTGTTATTAAGTTGCATAGGAAGTTGCTATTTTGAATTAAGTAATATATATTTATTTCTGGTAGACAAAGTGTCATTTTGTATTTATAAAAGGCCATGTATCCTTTCATAATTTAGCATAAAAAAGAAAGAAATCAGAAATATAATAGCAATTATCTTCTCCTCTTCCATCACTTCCATCAGAATTATCAGACAACAATGTTTGATTTTCTAAAGTTTTGAAGTTATTTGAGAAGACTACAGACTTAAAAGCAAAAGCACTGTGATAAAATACCTCCTTGTGCTCTAGATACATAGTTTCTTAAGAAGATGCTATATTTAGTCAAAGACATGTACCAAATCATGGAGTAGTTGAAACTTTTCAATTTGCAAGCTGTAAAGTTTCTGGCAATGAAACTTGAACTTAAGATCATATATATTAATGTGGTGGCTTGTGCTGGAGAAGACTCGAGGACTTGGATGGTAGAAAGAATATGTTATCATGGTTTATTCTTTTGACTTTGGATTTTTTTTTTTTGGGGTTTTTATATTCAATGGAAACAGAGGTGTTAGTGGTGAGGTAAGATAATATACCTCATAACATTTGTAGACTTTAATTAGAGCAAACAGCACAGGGGTATTTTTTAAAAAATAATAATAATGTGAAAAAACTGTGGAAATGTTATCCCTTTACACTCAAAAAGATGGAGAATTCATGAACATTATTAACAAGATTGCTAATATCCTCATTACAAGAACTTACAACAAATTGGAATTGAATTTTACATAATCACTAAGATTAAAGTGCCAGTGTTGGACCAATAATAAACAAATTCCATCCTTATTATGATTCTTAACTGCAAAAATTCCCAAATAATCACAACTGTGAATCAACTGCTCATATATTAATTGCATTTTGAAACCTGGCCATAATAGCAATTTGATTTTTTATTAAAAAAATGAAAATGAAGGTGATCCACAGAATGCTTACCATTAGTAGTGCACCAAAAATAGTAATATCTTGATTCACAGAATTTGGCTTGCAAGAGCTCTTCTTGAAGCACCCTGCAAGTTGATTATAAACTTCAATCAAGCTACAATTAAAACTGGAGGAAAAATGTGGTCATAACTCCTCAAAAGGCAAAATGACAAGAAAATCATCTTTCCTAGTGGACCAATATAGAAGCACCAACACTAAAAAAAGCATAATTTTTTTTTTGTCTTATGTTATATATCCATAAAAGTAGGAGAAAAATCGCAGCAAGGTCTTTTGGTTTCTTTTGATGCACCGTTAGGTATGAAAAATATCTAAGATTTTGACACAGAAAATGTATTTTATGAGCTACAATTTAATCACAAAGCAAAATACACTGTATATGGGAGTCAGATATGTGATAAGACAGTGAACCAGACCGTTTTTACTAATGAACATGAAGATATGCTGAACAATTTGTAACTTCAGAGGTCAAAGCAATGTGAAATAGTGCAAAAACTTCATTTAGGAATGGTGATGAAGGGGATGATTATAGAACTAATATGATTGTATACTCGTCGAGAACCAGCTTGGCAGTAACATGGACAGCTATTAGCTAGCACATCTGTTATTGCAGTAGATTAAGGGGTGCACATGTGGGTATGACAACAATATCAGCAAAAGGGCAGCGGAATTGAAATGTTTTAGCAGAGTTAGCTATGGCATGATACATCCATTTGGTACATAAGCGCAAGATGGCACATCAAATGCCTAATCTAAAAGCAGTCTGAGGCTGGAATACAGACAAGACACAACAATACCGAATAATATAAGAACAAAATGCTGTGGTGAAATTGACAGGCGACACCAGCAAGGAAGCAGAAAGGGCAGATATTTCTAGGGAACTTGCATATGTGCCAAAAAGATTCTTCCCTTAATTGTTTTCTTAAACCTATCATCATGATTTAGGCAGGTTATGCAAAGCAAAATGCTCTCCAATTACTTTGAGAGGGATGCACAGCTAGATTTACAGATAGGAACTTACTTAATTGTTGAGTAGAACCCTTCCTGCAGTAATGTCTGCAAAATGGAATATAATGGCAATTAGTGAATACCAATTACCAACGCCAAAAGAGGTGGTTATCATGTAGACTTTGAAAACACAGCAATGCTGTACATGATGTGCTTGAAGCTAATAAAAGGTCATGTACATGATGTGCTTCAAACTAATAAAAAGTCAAGTTCAAAGTAACAAAGGTAAGAGCTTATAAATTAAGAACTACTGGAGAGGTAGGATGAAGAAACAATACCCACTACTGCAAGAAATTTTCTTTGTATTACTTGGACAATAGTATCCTGCCGGGCAGAAGATTTCATCGTTACTTAAAACATCAGCCCATGTATTTGCAGCACCACAGGTATGGTTTGGCGCTCCTGGAGGTACTTGGTAAGTGTATCTGCTCAAATTTTAACTTAACTTATCAGGCGCTTCATACTTCTCTGAAGAACAGAAGGAACTCAGTAAAAATATTTCAACTTACGGCTCGCAAATGCCCGTGGTTGTATTTAATTTTGCAACTGGGCAGTATGAACCTAAGGGACAAGCTTCATATCATGCAAAAAAGTAATCACAGGTCAGGAGTTCTTTTCATAAAATTAAAACATGAAGGGGAAAGATCCTGCAGTTCTAACCATCCATTTGTTAACAAGCAAGACTCTGCAGGTATGCAAAATTGTTGCCCAAAACAAGAGAGATCCTCATACGACACACATATTTCAAAAGCAGAACAGGCATTCATTTCATCTGGGGCTTTGCTTCATCAGCAGAAACCTCAGTCCAAGAGAGAAATGAAGGAATAAGATATACTTACGTATCATGCAAGTGAGACCACGAGGACAGAAGAAGCCTGCACAACATGGACGGCAGTCAAGATTTCTAATAGGCATGACCTTGGTATCTCTCATATTCACCTTCTGCTCTTTGTCAAAACTACATGCCCATCCTGGCTCACACCCACTCAACCATGTCGTCAAGTTGCAGTTCTTGTTAGGTTTCAAGTAATTCTTTTTTGCCGTGTTCTGGTCGCTGCTCTTATCTTCATCACCACTGTATAAACTATTAAAGTAGAATTTGACATCCGCGGCTGTACATATGCGTCTCGAAAGATCTGTTGTTTCAATTGAGTCCAAAAATAAGAATGTCAGGCACAAGCAGCATTTGTAAGACATGGTACATGTCTTTCTGTGTAATTAAAAATGAGTGTTCCAGCAAAAGAATTCTGAAAAAAAAAATATATGCTGAAGTAAAAGAGCCTATGCGAAGCAAATAACACATTTGCTCTAAAGGCTTATTAACATTTCATCATGTATGTATGTCTACACACCCTTATGCTTTTTTAATTTTCTAATAATTACCATGTTGGACTCTTCACAGAAAAAAACTTTCCACCGTTTTTAAGGGATCCATCCTTTAGTAAAAAATGAGCATTTCAGCAGTGCTAAATTCAAGGCATGCATATAGTAGAAGAGTGTCGTGACAGTAGTATTAGATCATGTTAACATTTCTTCTTCTGACCACCCCCTCCCATCCATAAGCAGCATAATATCACATTCAATCACAAGGAAGAAAAGAGCAAAGCATGAAAAGAAACAAGCAGAACTCATACCCTTTACTTCCTTGAGGCAACCATTCACAAAACTCATATCCGATGAGAAATTAAAGGCGTCGTTCCAATCTTTGTCCCTGAAACGAAGGAATATGAACTCTGAGATCGAAGATACCACATTCCGATTCATCCAACATTCTATGAATTCGACGGAACAAGAGATTCCAGCAGACATACGTGTCCTTGATGCAGTATCCCAGATTCTGGCTAATGTCGGCGGCGAAGACTTTGGTGAAGTTCATTAGGTAGTTGGAGAACATGCTCTGCATAAATGGAGAATCGCCGTCGTCGCTGTCCTGGCACTGGCCGAGGGGAAGGCCACCAAACAGGACCGCCACGAGGACGACGGTGCGAGTGATGCAGGAAGCCCATCTCGGTCCCTGGCCGGTCCTTGCGGTCAGCATCTCAACTCTTCTCAATGGGAGGGGCTGGTCGCATCGCAAGGGGTTGGATTGGGGAATCGTTGGGTTTGGATCTCGGGGCGTGAGGGAGGGAGGAAGGCGGGGGTCGAGGAGCTTAGGGGTGGTGCTGTGGAGGGGGAGAGGGGAGAGGAGAAGGAGTGGAAAGGAGAAAGACGCGGCGAGGTTGGGGGAGGAACGTATGATCGGGATAGAGAGAGAGAGAGAGAGAGAGAGCGCGCGCACAAAGGGAGACGCTGCTCTCGGTGCGTTAAAAAGCGCGGGGAGTCGCGGTCCAACGGTCGAGTGGCCTTCGCGGCATGACCCGCAGGGGCTGTGTGTTTTTAATACCGGATGCGATTTAGCTCAGCTGCAAAGTGGTCCTTTTTTTTTTTCCCCCTCATTCTCTCGTCCCCTATCTTTTGGTCTCTAATTTTTGAGATCTATAACGGCATCTCATATAAAACAATGCACTGAAAATTTTTTCAGTGAGCCACTCTCGAAGACCAAAATCCACTTTGTATAACGCGATGGTCCTACGTAGGAAACTAGGTGATAGATTTCAATTGTCATCCTTTCATAGCATCGTTGCTTGTGTAGGTGAATCTTGGAAAGTGATTGGTTCGTTTGGTGTGGGCTTCCAATGACCAAGAGTTGAAGTTATTTGCTAGGAAAAGACTTTGTACATCGCCCTCGGTATAGCAAGGCCTACGTGGGCTGCACTGCCTCTTCTGATTGATCAACGTGGCTCCTACGTGGATGACCTGCCGGACTGTATGGCTCTACTTTGATGTTACGTTCTGAACGTGACGGCCATTTAAAGCAGTTCGCTTTTTTTAAAATTAGCGTGCGAACGAAAATACCCTTTCCCTCCATCCTAGCGTCATTTTACGTTGTATTTCATCTGTGCAAGAAGAACTCTCTTTCTTCCCCGGTCGAAAGAAAATATTTCAGCTTCGAGGCTGAAAAACCTGGCTACTGGAGTCTGTGTACAAAAACTTCTGGAGGAAATGTCATCCGCAGCACAAAGTAAAAAGTCTTTCTTCCAACTTCTTTCTAAAGCTCCTTTATTACACCAACAGTTTTTCTGGTTAGAGTTAGTTAATGCGTGACCAAACCGTTTAATGCGCGGGTAACTTCCTTAGAACAAAATAGTTATGACATTCTGGGAGTCATAACTGTTTTGTAAGCACGAATGTCATACTCTTTTAATGCGGCCCTTTCCCTCCATCCTAGCGCCAATTTATGTTGGATTTCATCTCTGCAAGATGAACTCTTTCTTCCCCTCCCTCGCTCTGAGAGTCCGGATGCTAAGGAATCAGTTGAGCACGAACCTACGCCCTCGCTTTGAAAGTCTGGTCGACAGGAAATATTTCAGCTTCGAGGTTAAAAAACCTGGCTACTGGAGTCTACTGGAGTCTTCAAATATAAAAGTTTATCCAATGAGTTTTTCCTTGCCAAAACCTCACGTAGACGTTCGCTTCTCTCTGAATTCGGCTAGGTCTGTAAGATGGGCCTCAGCTGCCTTCGTTATCTCTTCGTTAATTGCTTTTAAAAGGCTTTAATGACAGGAATACAGAGAGAAAGTAGATGGAGGAAAAAAGGAGCCTTTTAAAAGCAATTGACGAAGAGATAACGAAGGCAGCTGAGGCCCATCTTACAGACCTGGCCGAATTCAGAGAGAGAAGCGAACGTCTACGTGAGGTTTTGGCAAGGAAAAACTCATTGGATAAACTTTTATATTTGAAGACTCCAGTAGACTCTAGTAGCCAGGTTTTTCAGCCTCAAAGCTGAAATATTTCCTGTCGACCGGACTTTCAGAGCGAGGGCGTAGGTTCGTGCTCAACTGAATTTCATCTGTGCAAGAAGAACTCTCTTTCTTCCCCCCCCCCTCGCTCTGAGAGTCCGGATGCTGCCCTTTCCCTCCATCCTAGCGCCAATTTATGTTGGATTTCATCTCTGCAAGAAGAACTCTTTCTTCCCCTCCCTTGCTCTGAGAGTCCGGATGGTAAGGAATCCCCGCGACACCCTACTTCAAATTCGGCCGTAAATCCTTCGCGACACCCAGTGGAAAAT
>UESW01001726.1:295075-339348 GCA_900491605.1 Calamus simplicifolius | reverse complement strand
AGTTACCGTTGTCTGCTAGATGTCAGTATATTATTTTATTAATATTTATCCCATTCACATTCGTTGATTTATGCATCCTATTTTTAATAATAGATAATCAATCTATAATAATTTTTAATTTTCCAAATCATGCTAACTTTTCAAAGCTAAGCAAACTTTTTTCCTTACATATTGTAATACAAATTTTCCAACCGGCCATTCATAAAATGCTGAAACAGAAACCTGCCAATATAACTACTTTTGAAGAGCACCCATATCAGATTAAATAGAACAGTAACTATTAAAAGCACTTTTCCCACCAAGTTTACATCCATGAAAGGTAAAGGCATGTAAATTCATGGAGAAAAAAAAAAAAAAAAAGGCAACTGATGCAGAGCTAACTAACTGCCCAATAGCCAACTGGATATCAGCAATAATAATTATGATGCATAAGCTCTACAAATATGAAATAATTAAACTTCAAACCCACCCTGAATGTGTTTCTAAGGAATAGGGTTCATTGTCAAAGCACAGCATGGCTTTGAATTAGGTTGAACATTTAAATCTGAGCCTAGCTCATGTACTTTGATACGATCCATCGCTTAATAATTATATTATACTCGAATTGGCATAAATGCATAACCCATATGATTCATATAATTCGTGCAACTTATTTAATATCAATTTATTTATGAAGTGTTTATATATTTAAAATTATGATTAAAGTACAAATAATTTTTTTATAAAAAAAAAGATAAATATAAAATCCTTCCATAAGCATATAATCATCATTATAAAATAATAATTAGTTAAAGAATGATATTAATTTAAATAAATAGGTTTGGCAGCTGTATCCGGATTGGCAGCTCGAATTGTTCTATTTAATAATTCTATTTAATAATTAAATTAATTTTTGGTTGATAACAGTCTAGTCCATCCTTGAGAAGTAAATAACCTATCTAACTTAAATCCTTCTTATTCTAGAAAATTAAAGTCTACTAACCTTCATTGGCTAAGGCTCTAGCGACGATTTAAGTATTAGGTGGAAAAGAGCTTTGCGAAGAAGATGAAGCGACTTCCTACAAAGATTGGTGGAGTATTCTTCTCTTGAATAAAGAGATTTCTTCTTAGGAGCCATCTTCCTTTTCTTCTTGAAGTGGAGTGGAAGGAGTGAGAGATGAATGAGAGGAAGGAAGCAGCTGGTTGAGTCAAGAGTGGTCGTTTGGTGAAGATGTTTAGGATAGAGACCGGTTGGAGGAGAATATATAGAAAGTCCAAAACCGGTTGACTGATCAGGTAGCTGGAGATTTATTCTCTGGTTGCCTGATCAATTAACTGACTTAAGGAAAAGGTAAAAAGTAGTGAGGCCGGTTGGTGTGGGATATAAATAGGGAAAGTTTGCTGGTGGCAAGAAGTCATTTAAAGCGGTTAACTCCCTACTCAACTGATGTACTAAAGACAAGAGCAATCAATGATTCATGATGGGATTGATTGAAAAGGTTGAGAGAAGTCATGCATCACATGATAACATGATTTTCAGACATAATATTGAGGAGCATGAAAAAAAATTACACAAGACAACTTACTAAATAGAAGGATCAATCATACCAAGTTCTCTCCTAATTTCATAAAATTTAGATTCTTCAAGTAGTTTAGTAAAAATATCAGCAAGTTGTTCTTCAGTACCTAAAAATTCAATTACAACATCACCATTATTTATATGATCTCTAATGAAATGATGTCTAATTTATATATGCTTAGTTCTTGAATGTTGGATAGGATTCTTAGTTAAATTAATTGCACTAGTGTTATCACATTTTATTGGAATGCCCTTTTGTTTGATGCCAGTCTTCTAGCTGTTGCTTAATCCATAAGATTTGAGCACAGTAACTTTTAGCTGCAATATATTCGGCCTCAACTGTAGACAATGCTACTGAAGTTTTCTTTTTGCTAAACCATGAGACTAAGTTAACACATAGAAATTGGCAAGTTTCACTAGTTGATTTTCTGTCTAATTTACATCCTGCAAAATCTGAATCTGTGTATCCTATTAAGTCAATACTAGATTGTTTGTCATACCATAGTCCTGGATTCATAGTTCCTCTTAAATATTTAAATATCCTTTTAACAGCAAGCAAGTGTAATTCTTTAAGATTAGCTTGAAATCTAGCACACATACAAACACTGAATAGGATATCAAGTCTACTAGCAGTTAAATACAATAATGATCCTATCATGCCTCTATAAAGTTTTAGATCAACAGATTTTTCAGCATTATTTGATTCAAGTCTACAAGATGAGCTCATAGGGGTACCGATAGTTTTAGATGTCTCCATGCCAAACTTTTTGATCATTTTCTTGGCATATTTAGATTGGCTTATGAAGATCTCGTCTTTGCTTTGTTTGATCTAAAGTCCGAGGAAATAATTTAGTTCTCCTATCATGCTCATTTCGAACTCTCCCTGCATAAGCTTTACAAAGTCCTTGCACAAAGAGTCATTAGTAGCACCAAAAATGATATCATTCGCATAGATTTGAATAATTAATATATCATTATTTATCTTTTAATGAATAGAGTTGTATCCACATTTTTTCGAATAAAATCATTACTGATTAAGAATTTACTTAATCTTTCATACCAAGCCCAGGGTGCTTGTTTCAAACCATACAAAGCTTTGTTTAACTTAAATACATGGTTTGGAAACAAATGATTTTCAAAACCGGGTGGCTGTTCCAAAAAAACTTGTTCAGCAATGTATCCATTTAAGAAAGCGCTTTTTAACATCCATTTGATATAATTTAAAATTCATAAAGCAAGCATAAGCAAGAAGTAATCTAATAGCTTCTAGTGTAGCAACTAGGGCATAAGTTTCATCAAAATCAATACCTTCTTCTTGATTATAACCTTTAGCTACTAATCTTGCTTTATTTCTAATTATATTACATGTTCATCCAATTTATTTTTAAATACCCATTTAGTCCTAATAATTGGATGATCATAAGGCCTATCAATAAGAGACCATATATTATTTCTTTCAAATTGATGAAGTTCCTCATGCATGGCATTTATTCAATCATCGTTATTTTTAGCATTATCATAGCATTTAGGTTCAATTTTAGAAACAAAGGCTAAGTTATTATAAGTATCTCTAAATGATGATCTGGTCCTGATCCTTGAGTTGGATCACCTAGAATCTGATCTTTAGGGTGATAGCGAACATACTTCCATCCTCTTTCTAACTCATCATTACCTTGTGAAGTTTCAGGTTGGTTAATGTTGTTCTCATCATTTACTTCCTATGTATTTGAATCCTCCTTATCCTTCAAGGTGATGTCCTTGAGTTGATCTTCAATTTCATCTGCATCATTTATACCTTTTCTCTTCCTTAATGAAAGATCATTAGACTCATCAAAGATAACATGAATTGATTCTTCAACTACTAAAGATTTTTTGTTGAAAACTCTGAAGGCTCTACTGTGTAAAGAATAACCGAGAAAAATCCTTTCATCAGATTTAGTATTAAATTTATCAAGGTTTAATTTTTCATTATTCAAAACAAAACAACGGCATCCAAAAACATGAAAATAACTGATATTAGGTTTTCTTCCTTTCCAAAGTTCATATAGAGTCTTTTTCAAAACAGGTCTAATTAATGCACGATTTAAAACATAACATGCTGTGTTGATAGCTTCTGCCCAAAAATACTTTGGGAGATTACTCTCACACAACATGGTACGGGCCATTTCTTCTAAAGTTCTATTCTTTCTTTCTACTCCATTATGTTGGGGTGTTCTAGGTGCAAAAAAATTATGTTCAATGTCATTTTCATTACAAAAATTTTCAAAAGATTGATTTTTAAATTCTTTTCCATTATCACTTCGTATCGATAAAACAAAAGAATTCTTTTTATTTGTAATTCTTTTAAATAATTTTTGAAATAAAAGAAATGCTTCGTTTTTACTAGCTAAGAATAAAACCCATGTAAATCGAGAGAAATCATCAATCACGACAAAACCATATCTTTTTTCTCCTAAACTAGTTGTTCTTGTAGGACCAAATAAATCCATATGTAAGAGTTCCAAAGGTCTAGTGGTTGAAACCAAATTTTTCGATTTAAAAGATACTCGGGTTTGTTTTCCAAATTGACAAGCATCGCAAATCTTATCTTTTTCAAAAACAAGTTTTGGTAAGCCATTTACTAAATCCTTTTTAATTAATTTAGATAGTAAATCCATGCTTGCATGAGCTAGCCTAGATGTCATAACCAACTATTATCAGTTTTATCATTCGTAGCAACTAGGCAATCAACATTTTGATCATGCAAATCATTTAAATCAACAATATATATATTACCATGCCTATGACCAACAAATTTCATATTTTTATTAATAGGATTTTAACAATGCATAAAAATGATTCAAATGTAACTTTAAATCCTTTGTCACATAATTGACTAATGCTTAGTAAATTATGTTTCAATCCATCCACGAGTAGAACATTATCGATATAAGCATGAGGTGTGATACCTATTTTGCCAATGCCAATTATTTTTTCTTAGCCATTATTACCGAACGTAACAACACCTTTATCTTTTGCATCCATAGTGATGAATTGTGATTCATCACCCGTCATGTGTCTTGAGCACCCGCTATCCAAGTACCATTCTCTTTTAGTCACTCGGGTAGCAAGACACACCTGCATACACAATTTTAAATTTTGCTCTTAGGTACCCAAGCTTTCTTGGATCCTTTTGGGTTAGTTAAAATAGTTCCTTTGGAAACCCATATTTTTCTCACATTGTGTGTGTGACAAGTATAAGCTTTATGTTTTAGTTTTTCATATTTAAAGCATGTACTTTTAGTAGAATCATTAGCATGCACATAAATATTTTTCAAAAACCTTTGTCTTTCAAAAGGATTATATCCAAGACCAGCTCTATTGTAGACAGCCCTTTGACTATTTAATATCATTTTTTATTTTTCTGAACTTAAAGTGAATTTATCTATAATAGGCTTTAGTTTGTCTACTTTGTTTTTCAAATCTTAGTTTTCCTTTAGCAATGATTCATTGTCTTGTAAAATTCTTTCTTTTTCAAGAATAAGATTTTTAATTTTATTTTTAAATCTTTATTTTTTGAACTTAAATTTGCAAAATCATCAACAAGTTCATAAAATTCACCATGCAGTTCTTCAAAAATAAAGTCATCTAGAAAGCTTGGACTTACCTGTTAGCCCAGATGGCAACCCAAGAGGGGGGGGGTGAATTGGGTTCTTTTAAAATTTTAAACACTTTAAAACTTAAAGTCAATTAGGTGTACAAGTGAAGGTGATGCAGTAAGTAAAGAACACAATTTAAATGAGAGAGATTGAGAGATAGAGACAAAGGCACGACAAATACACAAAGATTTATAATGGTTTGGTGAATCCCACACCTACGTCCACTCCCAAGCAACTCTTGAGTCCACACTATAATCACCTAGATTACAGTCGAGTTATTTTACAAGCTCACAAATTATTTTACATGGGATCACAATGAACCCAGCTGGTTTTTCTGGGTTCACCAACACAAAACTCAACGTAAGCTACACTTGGCTTACCTCGAGGTTAACAACCTCAACTAATTCAATCCCCTGATTGAATTAGACAAACAGCAAATCAATTAAGAGTTTACAACAATAACAGCTCCTTAATTGAGCAAATAAGTAATGTAAGTAAATGGGAATAGAAAAGCCTGATTTCTGAAGCAATGTAGGGCTTGAGCTTTTCTTCTTTTCTTCTCTTCTTCTTCTCTTTTGAATAGAATAGAATTAGAGCACTTGAAGAGATTTTGGTGAAGAAACGGTTGAGGGTTTAGGGCTTTTCTCCTTCTTCTTCAAAACTAAGGAAATCCTTTGAAATAGCTCCTTTGGCGCTTTTGGATTCCTCTTCTAACTCTCAATAGTGGATAGGCTTTGGCTCAGAAAATTTCTTGAAGAGGGATTTTTGATTTCTCCTTTTTCCTTTTCGTTTCACTGTTTTTCCATTCTTGTTTTTTTCAAACGATTCAATCCCATTTTATAGGTGTTTCAATCCATGAGTAGGTGAAAAATAGCCGTTGGAGATATCCTTGGATGTACCTTACCAAAAGAAAATATATTCGTTAAGGATTAGGTAAGAAAAATATATCCATTGAAAACTTGAAAATTCTGTTTCTGACGTAGAGGTGTCGGCTCCAGGTCTTCAGGTATCAGCTCCAAATTGGGATCCTAAAAATAGTAATAAACGGTTTGTCAAGGTGTCGGCTCCAAGATTTTGAAGTGTCGGCTCGGCGAGATATGGAGTCGGCTCCAACTTTCTAAAGGTGTCGGCTCCACCAGTGTCCGAAAACATCACTCTCTGTAACTGGTCTGGAGTCGGCTCCACACTCTGCAGGTGTCGACTCTAACTTTTTATGTGTCGGCTCCAGAAATTTAGGTGTCGGCTCCAAAGCGTGCCGAAAATCAATACTGTTCTGATACTCTCTGGAGTCGGCTCCGAGGATTTAGGGTGTCAGCTCCAAGTTCTGAACTTACATAAATTTCATTTAAATTCAACTTGAAATTGATTTTCTGAGTAACATATTGATGAATAACCAATCTTAATTCCTGAAATACTTATCAAATTTATCATAAACATAAGGAATATACTCATGGCTTTTATTAATCATCAAAATCAATAATTGGGTCAACAATCTCTCCTTTTTTATGATGACAAAAACATTGAGTATATGCATGATTAATCAATAAAAGTTTTAAAATAGAGAAGAGTTCTCATAGTTAAGCTCCCCTGAATGAGGTAGCTCCCCCTATGATACTCAAATTAACATCTTTTCTTCTTATCATTAAAATTTATGCAATTAAGTTCATTCAATGCTTGATACCAATTGATTAACGAAATTCATTCAATGTATATAATTATCTTTCTCTCCCTTTTATGCTTATACAACTATTATTTACTTCTCCTCCTTTTTTTAATCAACAAAAAGGTTAAGAGGATGCAAATAATATAGATTAAAATCAATGCATTAAACATTAAGTGAATCAAAATTCAATTCAAGTCACTCAATATCAAGGTTCAAAGATAGTAAATATGATTTTCATTAAAGTATCAAAACATTGCATCATAATTGCTTTCATACATCATTGAACTATAACAAAATGTTACTTTAAAAACATCAAAATATAATAAACTAAATATTAACTTCTAATTACATCAAAATCAAACTAAAATTCTAATAACCAAATCTAAGAAGTCTTTGCAATTCTTCTAAAATCTTTCCCATTCCTTCCTTTTGAGTGTTCATGAAGTCTTTTAGCCTGTCATCAATGAAAGCAGATGCAGTAACAATTTTGTCTTGAAGCTCTGCATTGCACTTTGAATAAATATCTGAGTCTCCTCCTATATCTTTGATCTTTTCAAAAATAAGCTTTAAGTCCGACTTCAAAGCCTTAGAAGAAGTTTCAAAAGATGAACCAAATCTGATAACCTTGTCTTCTATAGTGTAGAGGATCTCCTTAATATTCAAAAATTTAGCATCAAACTCAACTTTTATCCTTTCTTCATGACTGGCCAATAAATTTTTAAGCTGCTCTAACTGAATATCAGAAAATCTAGAAGAACTATAAGAAGAGGGTGCAGAATCAGGTACAACTGTAGGTGCAGGTGCTGGAGTCGCCGGGGGTGCCTCCGGGGGTACTAAACAATCCGGTGCAGGCAAGTGATGCCTATCTGAGGGTCCTACCTCGGAAGGTCCATGGACCACAGAGTCAGCTCTAGTGGCTCTTAACTCATCCTGACCTTTCCTTAACCAAATACCATTCACTTTCTTAAAATCCATCCAGTGCAAAGTAGTAGAATTGTAATAGTCAGTGTGTTGAAGTCTCTTTAGGGGCTCATTTTCCAGAATGCTAACTCCTTGGCTTCGAAATACTCTAGTCAAAACCATGCCATAAGGAAGTGTAGCTCTCTTCTTGCTGCCCGCCTCTGCCATATATCCAATTATCATCCTGGTAGGTTAAGAGGCAGTCCCATAATCACACAATCCATAACTACAATGTCTCGCTCTGAGACATACTCAAAACGTCCAGTCTTAGGGAACAAGATCTGGCTACAAATATTGTGAAGCAATCTAAGCTTTAGGGGTAGCTGATTAGCACTCACTTCCTCAAAATCAGTCATCTCTATGCCAAGTAATCTAGAAAGTGCTACACCCCTCTCACTATGTGCGCTCGCTATCAAACCAATAGCAGAATTTCCAATAAATTTCCCAAAATTTTGGCTGTCAAATGAATTCTGGTACCTCTGACTGAGCTAACAAGCCCACCATCTCCTCTAGACAAATTATTGTAAAATTCCTTTACTAGACTTGGGTAGGTTGGAATATCCAATGAGCAAATACGTTCCTAACCCATTTCCTTTAACTATCTTCCTAGGGAAAAACCCTCTGATTCAAAAAAGTCAAAATCTACTTTCCTACCAGTAGTAATGATCTTTCCTACTAACAAATCAACTTGAGGGGATGAGGTAGAGGGATTCACACTTTGGGTTGAAGAAGAAGGGTTGAAGATGAATTGGGCGAAGGTTGACGAACCGGATGCCTTGCAGTCCTTCTCCCAGTTGTAATAGGCGCTCCAAAGGATGATCCATGATGCTTTGGTGCCATTGGAAGCAAGGGGATGGTAGAATTGAAGGATTCAAATATTTGAGTGAAGTGGGGAAGGATTTGGAGATTATTTGAGGAAATTAGAAAATGAAATGTGTCGACTCTGCCCTAATATAGTCAAATTGGGTCTACCAGGTGTTGACTCCTGCAAAGCGAGGTGTTGACTCCAACTCGTTAAAATAGTCGGTACTCGAAATGGAGTCAGCTCCGCGAAGCTAGGTATCGGCTCCCAGAAACATAGACAGAGCAAAACAAACAGGTGTCGACTCCACCAACTGTGGTGTTGACTCCAAGAAAGTTTCAGTGAAAAATTGAAAGTTTCAAATGATCCGAAACTTGTCAAAAAGGTTATCAAAATTTGAATAAGTCAAGGGATTCATGTTTCTAGATAAGTTTTCCTTAGAATCATGAGAAAATTTTAAGAAATGTGATTGAAATCTAGATAATTGATCCTTGGAGGTTTAGACTTATTCTAAAGGATTATAAATTTCTAATTCACCTCTAAGATAGCAAAATCTTTCTTCACTAAGGGATTTTATAAATATGTCAGCTAATTGTTCATCAGTACAAACATAATCAAGACAAATGTCACCATTAGCTACATGTTCTTTAATAAAGTGATATCTAATTTCAATATGTTTAGTTCTTGAATGTTGTATAGGATTTTTAGTTAAATTGATTGCACTAGTGTTATCACATCTAATAGGAGTTTTATCAAGTGTTATGCCATAATCTTCAAGTTGTCGCGTAATCCAAAGGATTTAAGCACAGCAACTTTCAGCTGCAACATATTCTGCTTCAGCAGTAGATAATGCAACCGAATTTTGCTTTTTGCTAAACCATGAGATTAAGTTACTTCCTAAAAATTGACATGCACCACTTGTACTTTTTCTATCTAGTTTACATCCAGCATAGTCAGAATCAGAATATGCAATCAAATTCAGTGTTGAGTCTCTAGAATACCATAATCCTACATTTTTAGTTCCATTTAGATATCTTAGTATTCTTTTTACAGCAATTAAATGAGATTTTTTAGGTTCAGATTGATATCTAGCATATAAACAAACAACAAACATAATATCAGGTCTACTTGCAGTTAAGTAAAGTAGAGATCTAATCATACCTCTATAATGCTTTTGAACAACAGGCTTACCGTCTTCATCTTTATCCAATTTGCATGAAGGACTCATTGGTGTTCCGAGAGGTTTGACTGATTCCATTCCAAACTTCTTGAGAATTTTCTTTGTGTACTTTATTTGGTTAATGAAAATCTCCTCTCTCACTTGTTTGATTTGTAGTCCTAGGAAGAAGTTGAGTTCTCCCATCATGCTCATCTCGAATTCACCCTGCATTAACTTAGCAAATTCTTGACACAAAAGATTGTTAGTAGCACTGAATACAATATCATCTACATAGATTTACTACTAATAAATCTTTATCTTTTCTTTTCAAAAATAAGGTTTTATCAATATTTCCTCTAGAAAAATTATTTTCAATTAGAAATTTGCTTAACCTATCATACCAACCTCTAGGTGCTTGTTTTAAACCATAAAGTGCTTTGTGTAATTTAAAAACATGATTTGGAAGTTCATGATCTTCAAAACCAGGTGGTTGTTCTACAAAAACTTCTTCATTTATAAAACCATTTAAAAATACACTTTTAATATCCATTTGAAATAAATTGATATTCATATGACATGCAAATGCAAGTAATAGTCTAATTGCTTCTAATCTAGCTATATGTGCAAAAGTTTCATAAAAATCAATTTCTTCTTCTTGATTATATCCTTTTGCAACTAATCTAGCTTTATTTCTAATTACTATATCATTTTCATCTAATTTATTTCTAAATACCTATTTAGATCCTATAACTGAGTGACCTTTAGGTCTATCAATTAAGGACCATACATTATTCCTAGTAAATTGATTTAATTCTTCTTGCATAGCTAGCATCCAATTACTATCTTTTTCAGCTTCTTCAATAGTTTTAGGTTCAATTTAAGATACAAATGCAAGATGATTATTGATATTTCTCATAGATGATCTAGTTCTTACACCTTGAGATGGATCACCTATAATCAATTCCTTTGGATGTCCATAGGCATATCTCCAATCTCTAGGAAGACCTACCTCATCATGATTAGTATCAATAACATCAACGCTAGGTGAATCATCATCTTTAGCTTCTTGTTCATGATCTGAAGATACATATATATTCAATTTTTTAATATCTCTCTCTCTCTAGCAAGTTTGTATCTTCCTCATCATTAATCTTTTCTGAACTTGATGCTAAAAACTCATCAAAAACTACATGAATAGATTCTTCTACAATTAAGTTCCTTTTGTTAAATACTCTATAGGCTTTACTAGTTGTTGAATATCCTAAGAATATACCTTCATCGGATTTTGCATCAAATTTTTCAAAATAATCTTTACCATTATTATGAATAAAACATCGACAACCAAATACATGAAAATAACTAATGTTAGGTTTCCTATCATGCCATAGTTCATAAGGAGTTTTCTTAAGAATTGGCCTAATTAAAGCTCTATTAAGGATGTAACATGCTATGTTTATAGCTTCCACCCAGAAGTACTTTGGGAGTTGGCTTTCACATAGCATGGTACGGGCCATGTCTTCTAATGTTCTATTCTTTCTTTCTACAACTCCGTTTTGTTGTGGTGTTCTAGATGCAGAAAAATTATGATGTATGTCATGTTCAATGCATAAATTTTCAAATAAATAATTTTTAAATTCTGTTCCATGATCACTCCTAAGAGACACTATGGTGTTGTTTTTCTCATTAGTGACTTTCTTGAAGAATTTCATGAATATAGGGAAAGTCTCATCCTTATGAGCTAAAAACAATACCCAAGTGAATCTAGAATAATCATCTACTATCATAAGACCATATTTCTTTCCTCCTAGACTAGTGGTTCTAGTAGTCCAAAAAGATCCATGTGAAGTAGTTCAAGTGGCTTAGAGGTGGAAACAACATTTTTAGATTTGAAAGAGTTTCTAGTTTATTTTTCAAATTGACATGCATCGCAAATTTTGTTATTTTCAAAATCTAATTTTGAAAGTCCTTTAACTAAATCCATTCTAATTAATTTTGAAATTAAGTGTGTGCTTGCGTGACCTAATCTACGATGCCACAACCATCCGATCTCATTAACCTTAGCATTATCAGCAATTAAGCAATGATTACTAGTAGACAAATTGTCTAAATCTATTAAATATACAATGCCATTTCTATTTCCAACAAATATAATGCTATTGTCAGTGGAATTAGAAACGGTGCAGATAGAAGCTTCAAAGGAAACTTTGAAACCTTTATTACATAATTGGCTAATACTAATTAAATTATGTTTTAAACCATCAACATATAAAACATTTTCTATAAAAGTTGATGGAGTTATTTGAATTTTACCAAATCCCATAATTTGGCCTTTATAATTGTCTCCAAATGTAACAACTCCTCCTCTTTTATCTTCAAGGGTGATGAATTGCTCCTTGTCATCCGTCATGTGCCTTGAGCAGCTGATGCGTGTCATAGCGCAATAATTTAAACACCTTAATTTCACTATTAGAATAGCGAGAGTAAGGGATCGATTCCACAGAGACTTTAGCGATTATCTTGAAATAAATTTATAAATTTAACTAAATAGATAACTAAATAGATAATTAGTAATGCAAAATAATAAGATATGGTTTATCTTATTAGAGCATGGCTCATACCCGTAGATCACGACCCGTCCCTTTTAAGAATAAATCAGTCTAAATTATTTTTACATAAATAGAATTTAATAACAATTTAACATGAATAGAAAAGTTATGACATTAAGAAGGCAAAAAAAAAAAACAATGAATTCTCCTTACACCAAACCAAATATGGGATGAACGGTTTGGAGACAGGCTGAACCGGGTGCTGCCTTTCTTCCTTCAAAGACGCCAAGCCAAGGACGCAGCGCCTGGAACAGAGGACTCCACGAAACCCAAGAACAGAGCCTTCTTCAATCAACGGAAAAGAGCCTCGGACGGGCACCGCACACGACCCAAATAGATAGATCCTCCAATCCCCTCCTTGTGCTATTTATAGAAGTCCGGACGTGGCCTTCACGTGGATGCAATGCAAAGAAATCCCGGATATTGCCAAAAAGAGGACGCGGACGCCGTAGAGAAAATCCTGGATAAATCGTGAATACAATCCAAATTCCTTTAAGATGAATTTAATTCATTCAATTTGATAACTTCATATCTAATTTATTCCTTAATTTGATAACTTCATATCCAAGAAATGGTTAGAATTGATTAAGAGAAGAATCGATAAAAATAAAGAAGGAACGGCTGAGAAGACGATGAAGTCGGCAATGTGTTTGCCGTTTTTGCTTTGAAATCCGTACTAAATCCTTATAAAATCAATTCCGAGCTCATTTTAAGTCTGATTCGAGTGCCGTTTATGTTGTTAAATCCATAAAATCGAGCTCTTTAAGTTGATAAGATTTTTACTAAAATATTATATAAAAATTTAAAATATTAAATAATAATAGGTACATTAAATTATTAATTAATAGGTTTAGTGATAATTATTTATGCGTTTATCACTCTCCCCAACTTGAATCTTACTCATTCTCGAGCAAATAAGAAATTTAGAAATATGTACCAAGCTAGTCCAAGAATTGATAGTTATCTTACCGTTCTTTCTTAAAAATTTCTGGTTAGATCATAAGGGGGTACTTCATTGGATTATTAAGTTTACCCAATTAATAATAAAGTGTAGTCCATAAGAATTTATAGAAGTCTTCCTTCACCAACTTTCCACTTCTCTGATCAAGTCTTCTAACTTAATTTGGGTTGGGTGTAGTGTCTTTTGTACTTTAGTTCTTTTATTTATTTATGTGTAAAGTCAGTGCAATGTCCTAACCCCTTGCTTTCTAATTAACCCTTGTAGCGAGCTTTAGGCCAATGGCTCCCAAACCAATTGGTTTTAGGGCATTAGGTGTAAAACACCCCTTGGACTTACTGACTCGAGTCAAAAAGGCTTTAGGTAGGACTGACTTTACTTAAGTTCTTTTACATTCTCACCTTTTTATGCGAACAACATCACTTTCTTAGGTGATGGGGCCCGGTTACTCAGTGAAAAATGCTAAGAACCTAATCTATTAACTTTAAGAGAGATTTTTTTTTTTTTTTTTTTAACATGACATTTTCACCCATACCCTTATTAAGTAGATTGTACTATTAAGATCAGTGGTCAGGAGGGTCTGAAATTATTCTAAAAATTTTTCTGGGCTAAACCCTACCTTTTATTAGGTTTTCTTAATAATTTATTCCTCAGTATTTCAAAAAAAAATAATAATCTAACCATTAATTCATTAATAGACTACTTGATTAACTTCAAATCGAGACAGAATTTAGTATACACATATGATTATAGTTTTACTCAAGGATTTATTTATTCTTTTTCCTCCCTCCCAACTTAATTTCTATTGTCCCTAATGGAAGAAAAATTAATTAATTGCAAGGAAAGATACTACCTGGTAGAGTATTTGAAGGTTGGACGTTTCATTGTTGCCATCTTTTTCAATCTGCTTCTGTTACTCTTCTTTGATCATACTAAAAAAAACATACTAAAAGAACAGAAAGTTAAAAATAACTAATAAACTGGGTTGCCTCCCAAGAGCGCTAAGTTTAAAGTCTTCAGCCAGACTGTGCTACTTATTATGATAATGTTGGGTTCACAAGATTAATTGATTCAACAATTAATTTCTCCATCATTAATTTCTTCTATATATGGTTTCAACGCTGGCCATTTACTTTGAATGTATTTCCCTGCTTGGGGTCTTTAAGCTCTACAGCTCCATGGGGAAATACTTGAGTTACTATAAAAGGTTCATTCCATCATGAACGAAGTTTTCCAGGGAAAAGGCGTAATCTTGAATTGTAAAGCCATACTTTTTGATTTGGTTCAAAAAATTTTCTACTAATAAATTTGTCATGATATGCCTTGGTTCGTTCTTTATAAATTTTCGAGCTTTCATATGCCTCATTTCGTAGCTCTTCTAACTCATTCAATTGGGGTTTTCTATTGACACCTGCATTTTTCATATCATAATTAAATTGCTTGATGGCCCAAAATGCACGGTGTTCTAATTCTACTGGTAAATGACAGGCTTTTCCAAATACGAGCCGGTAAGGAGACATTCCTATGGGAGTTTTAAATGCAGTACGATAAGCCCATAATGCATCATCCAAACATTCTGACCAATCTTTCCTATCGGGTCTCACCATTTTCTCAAGGATATTTTAATTTCTCTATTTGATATTTCAACTTGGCCACTAGTTTGGGGATGATAAGGTGTAGCTACCTTATGAGTAATTCCATATTTGTTCATTAATCCTTCAAAGTGTCTATTCGTGAAATGTGTACCCCCATCACTAATTATAGCCCTTGGGCATCCAAAACGACTAAGGATGTTATGTTGAATAAACTTGATTACAACTTTATGGTCATTGGTTCAAGTTGCCCTGGCTTTAATCCATTTTGACACATAATCAACTGCCACTAGAATGTATTCGAATCCAAAAGAGGAAGGAAATAGGGCCCATAAAATCAATACCCCATACATCAAAAATTTCTACAACCAAGATAGGGTTTAGGGGCATCATGTCTTTTCGAGATATATTTCCTGTTTGTTGACATTGGAGACAATTACGGCTAAATTTATGTGCATCTTTAAAAAGAGTTGGCCAATAAAACCCACTTTGCAGTACCTTTGCTGCAGTTTTTTTTCCACTAAAATGTCCCCCACAGACAAGAGAATGACAGAAGTTAAGTATACTTTTGAATTCACTTTCAGGGACACATCGCCTAATCACCTGATCTGAACAGTACTTAAATAATTCAGGGTCTTCCAAAAGTAATATTTGACTTGTGAGAAAAATCTATCTTTTTCTTGCTTTGTCCAGTGGGAAGTACTTTTCTGTTGCCAAATAATTCACAATGTGGGCAAACCAGGGAAGACTGCTATGAGAAATTGAAAACAATTGCTCATCAGGGAACCTATCTCTGATTATTTCTTATTGTATTCTACTGAGATCCTAGAGATATGATCTGCTACCATATTTTCAGAACCTTTCTTATCTAAGATTTCTAGATCAAATTCTTGTAGTAGAAGGATCCATCTAATCAGTCTGGGTTTTGTATCCTTTTTTGATAAAAGATGCCTCAATGCTGCATGATCTGAATAAACTAAAACCTTAGACCTAACAGATATGATCTAAACTTTTCTAGGGCAAACACAACTGCTAGTAATTCTTTTTCAGTGGTAGTATAGTTCATTTGTGCATCAGAAAGAGTTTTGCTAGCATAATAAATTACATGGGGTTCTTGATTGAGTTTCTGTCCTAGAACTGCCCCTACAGCATAATCAGAAGCATCACACATGATTTCAAAAGGTATGGTCCAATCTGGGGGCTTGATAATTGGTGCAGTGGTCAAAGCAGTTCGAAGGATGTTATAGGTTGTTAGACAATCTTTATCAAAATTAAAAGAACTATCCTTGGTCAACAAATTACACAATGGTCGAGAAATTTTACTGAAATCTTTGATGAAGCGTCTATAAAAACCAGCATGACCAAGGAAAGATCGTACTTGTTTAACTAAGGTTGGGGGTGGTAGATTTGAGATCAATTCAACCTTGGCTTTATCAACCTCAATACCTCGTTCTGAAACAATGTGTCCGAGCACAATTCCCTCACGAACCATAAAATGGCTCTTCTCCCAACTTAGGACTAAATTCATTTCCATACATCGTTTTAGTACCTAGTCAAGTTCTCGAGGCAGCTATCAAATGATGCACCAAAAACTAAAAATCATCCATAAATACTTCCAAAAATTGACCAATCATATCAGAAAATATGGCCAACATACATCGTTGAAACGTGGCTGGTGCATTACAAAGACCAAACAGCATGCGTCTAAAGGCAAATGTTCCAAAGGGACAAGTGAAGGTGGTCTTTTCTTGATCAGCAGGAAATACTGGGACTTGATTGTATCCTGAATATCCATCTAAGAAACAAAAGAAACTTTGTCCCGCTAGCCGTTCTAGAATTTGATCGATAAAAGGCAAATAAAGTGGTCTTTCCTAGTCACGGCATTCAACTTTCGATAATCTATACACACTCTCCAACTAGTTGATATGCGAGTAGGAATTGATTTGCCCTTTTCATTTTTAATCATGGTAATACCCGATTTTTTAGGTACTACTTGGATTGGACTGACCCATTGGCTATCTGAAATTGGATAAATGATACCAGCATCAAGCCATTTTACTTCTTCTTTCTTAACAACATCCCTCATGTTTGGATTTAGCCTTCGTTGCATGTCTCTATGTGGTTTGGCTTCAATTTCACTATGAATGTGGTGCATGCAAACGGAAGGGTCAATTCCCTTAATATCAGCTATTGTCCATCCAATTGCTCTTTATATTCTTTAAGTACATCTACCAATTTATCTTTCTGCTCAGAGGTTAGGGTAGATGCAATGATTATTGGAAGGGTGTCATTGGGTCCAAGGAATGAATATTTTAAGTCATCTGGAAGAGGTTTCAACTCTAGTTGGGGTGGTTCTTCCAAGGATGGTATTAAAGGACTTGGTTTAGTTGGAAGTGGTTCATATTTTATAGTCCAAGGCGGGATGGTGTCGAACTTAGGTGGTTCTAATAACATGTTTATCTCTTTGGTATACTCATCAATATCAAAGTCATCTATCCCAAAATATGTAAGACATGTTTGTAAAGGATTAGAATCAATCAAACTTTGGAATTTCTTATCTACTACTTCCTCTATCATGTTTACTTCATTTAAATCATACACAGGTGGTCCTTGGGAAGCATTAAAAATATTTAATCTCATCTTCTTGTTTCCAAAAGATACATCCATCACACCTGTTCTATAATTTATACATGCATTAGCAGTAGCTAGAAAAGGTCTTCCAAGGATGATGGGAATTTGGTTAGGATTACCACTAGATTCCATATCTAACACAAGGAAGTCGACAGGAAAATAGAATTCATCCACCTTTACTAATACATCTTCCAATATTCCACGAGGTTCTTTGACTGATCTATCTGCCAATTGTAGTGTTACTGTCATGGGTTTCAACTCTCCAAATCCAAATAATTCATACACTGAACTTGGGAGAAGGTTTACACTTGCACCCAAATCTAATAATGCTTTCTTGATTGTGAAGTTTCCTATGACACATGAGATAATCGGGGTACCAGAATCTTTTAGTTTGGTGGGGTTATTTGCTGAACAACTGAGCTGACTTGCTCAGTCAAATGTATCTTTTTTGGTATTTGTGTCTTGGCTTTCCATTTTTGTGTGCATAGATCCTTCAAAAATTTGGCATAAGCTGGAACTTGCTTGATAGCATCGAGAAGAGGTAAGTTTATTTGAACTTGCTTAAATAACTCAGCATCTCATTCATTTTATATTCTTCTTATCTGAAGGCAAAGGAGATTCTAAAGCACTAGGGAATGGGGCTTTAGGTATGATTGCTTGATCATTGAATTCCTTTTCTTTTTCATTTCTTCTCTCTTCTGGTTTAGCCACTTCTAATTTCTGGGTTGGTTCAGGTGGGTTCAATGCTTTTCCACTTCTGAGAGTCATGACTGATTTAGCATGTTCTGGGAATTTGTCAGGACTATTGGAACCCTCAGCCATGAATTGTCCTTTCGGGTTATCGATAGGCTGACTAGGTAACTTACCCTCCTCCCTTCTACTGAATGCTGTGGCTAATTGACCTATCTGAGTTTCTAGTTTTGCAATAGATTGTGTGTGGGAGTGAAGGATTTGAGTATTCATTTCTAGCCCTTTCAATGCTTGTAATACTTTGTCTTCAAAAGTAGGCTGATTATTCGGTGGAGGTTGTGGGATGTTTGGATATTGTGAATATGGCATGCTTCTAAAATTGGTTTCTTGATAATTAGGTCTGATCAATGAATTGGTTACAGGTTGAGGTTTCCAAGAAAAGTTTGGGTGATTTCGCCAGCCAGATTGTAAGTATTTGAAAATGGATCATTTCCTGTTCTAGGAGCTAATCGGGTTTGGGCTTGGTGGGCTTGCTCTTGAACAAGTTCAGGAAATTGGTATGCAGCTGGGCATTCACCTATAGAATGGGTTGGACTCAAACAAATTATGCAGACCTCATGTAATTGAGTAGATGGGGAAGAGATGTTTCCAACTTGTAGAATCCGTCAAGTTTATGGGATAATTCATCTACCTTAGTATAGATATCTGTAGAATGACCTATTTCATATATTCCACCTCTTTTAGGTTTACGGGAGGGTCTCGACGAGCAACTGACATATGATGTAATGAATTTTCACTCAATGTCTCAAAGAGTTGCCAAGCTTCATGTTCATTTTTTAACATAAATGTCCCACCACATGAAGCATCAACCATTTGCCTATACTTTTCTAATAATCCATCATAAAAGCACTGAACCAGTTGCCATTTAGGTATAGCATGATGTGGACATTTTCTAATCAGTTCTTTGAATCTCTCCATGTCTCATGGAACATTTCTCCATCTGTTTGGGAAAAACTTGTTATGGCTTTTCTAATTTGATTCGTTTTTCCTATAGGAAAATATTTCTTAAGAAATTCTCTCTAAAGATGATCCCAAGTTGAAATTATAACAGTGTCCAATGAATTTAACCAATACTTGGCTTTATCTTTTAGGGAAAAAGGGAATAACTTAAGCCTAAGTGCATCATCGGAGAAATTTTGAATCTTGACAGTTGAGCAAATTTCTAAGAATTCATCTAAGTGTTTGTAGGGATCCTCATTTGTAAGTCCATAGAAAGATGGTAACATTTGGATTACACTTGACTTAATTTTATATTGGACAGCCTCTATTGGAGGCACTTGAATGCAGGGAGAGTAGGTATACCTTGAAGGAGTGAAATACTCTTTTAACTGCCGTGGTTGATTATTTTCGTTATTAGGATCCATAATTCTGAGTCTGTTTGCTCTAATAGTTCTTTCTATCTCAGGATTTAAGGATATAAGGTTGGGTTGCAACGATCGGCGACCAAGCATACACCCTACCAATGACTCTAAAGCAAACAGTTTTTTTTTATTTTTTATTATTATTATAATAGAAGAAAAAGAGGAAGATTCTAAAGAAAATACCCCAAAAGATTCCTAGAACTAAGAGGAATGAATAATTTAATTAGGGTTTAATAATTCTTAGCAATCAAGTTAGCAAAGATTAGACTCTCCATTCTAGGTTTATCCTAGATCTAGACAGCTCCTAATTTCCAAGACCGCCTTGGAGCCCTCCAAGTCAAAAATTAGCTGATTAACTAGCCAGTTGAGGATAAGGTCAGTGGGGGTCCCCATATTGCTTACTAGGTAAGCGAACAGAACCAATTAAGTAACCACTTTCCTCTCCTTTTCTAGACACCAGTTAAGCAGTCAATCTCGACCTGGTCCAACTCTTTTGGGTGCCTTGTCTTATTGAGCTCGAGTTCCTTAGGGGCTAAGTCTAATTAATTTTAGAGTTAAAGGTTTGGGTTAATTCAAAATGAAGGATGTGGTTTATGGGCTAAGAAGGGTGATGAAATCCCCACCTTATCTTGATTAGGGGTTTGTGCCCTTAAAGTTAATTATGAAAATGTTATGCAACAAACAGATGTCCAACTCTTGAAATTATCAAATAAAATTAATCTAATTATTTTTTTTTAATTTTTTTGTGATTAGGTTTCTAATTTCCTAATAAATTATGAGATGTCAATGGAAGAATTTTGAGTTTTGCAGAAAATTAAATCCACCTAAGTCAATCTAAGCATAGAAATAAATAATTATTTTGTTTATATATTTTATTTTTATTTTTATAATTTTTTATGTTAAAAAGAAAATAAGAAATTCTAACAATTAAGGAAATAAAATAAAGAGATAATAACTATTCAAAATTAAGAGAAAATTAATCTGATTTTTTTTATTTTTATATTTTTTTTTTATAATTTTTTTTTCAAATAACACACTTAAGTCCCCGGCAACGGTGCCAAAAATCTGATGCATGTTGTAGCGCAATGATTTAAACACCTTAATTTCACTATTAGAATAGCGAGAGTAAGGGATCGATTCCACAGAGACTTTAGCGATTATCTTGAAATAAATTTATAAATTTAACTAAATAGATAACTAATAGATAATTAATAATAAAAATAATAAGATATGGTTTATCTTATTAGAGCACGGCTCGTACCCGTAGATCATGATCCGTCCCTTTTAAGAATAAATCAGTCTAAATTATTTTTACATAAATAGAATTTAATAATAATTTAACATGAATAGAAAAGTTATGACATTAAGAAGGCAATAAAAAAAACAATGAATTCTCCTTACACCAAACCAAATATGGGATGAACGGTTTGGAGACAGGCCTGGAACACAGGACTCCACGAAACCCACGAACAGAGCCTTCTTCAATCAACGGAACAGAGCCTCGAACGGGCAGAGCCTCGAACGAGCACCGCACACGACCCAAATAGATAGATCCTCCAATCCCCTCTTTGTGCTATTTATAGAAGTCCAGATGCGGCCTTCACGCAGACGCGGTGTAAGAAATCCCAGATATTGCCAAAACAGAGGATGCAGACGCCGTAGAGAAAATCCTGGATAAATCGTGAATACAATCCAAATTCCTTCAAGATGAATTTAATTCATTCAATTTGATAACTTCATATCCAATTTATTCCTTAATTGGTGGAGGAAATGGTTAGAATTGATTAAGAGAAGAATCGGATGAAAATAAAGAAGGAATGGTGAGAAGACGATGAAGTCGGCAACGTGTTTGCCGTTTTTGCTTTGAAATCCATGCTAAATCCTTATAAAATTAATTCTGAGCTCGTTTTAAGTCCGATTCGAGTGTCGTTTATGTCGTTAAATCCATAAAATCAAGCTCTTTAAGTTGATAAGATTTTACTAAAATATTATATAAAAAATTAAAATATTAAATAATAATAGGTACATTAAATTATTAATTAATAGGTTTAGTGATAATTATTTATGCGTTTATTAGCTGCCACTATCAAAATACCACTTTTGTTTTGATCTTTTGGCCGCAAGACACTCCTGCAACACAATCAAATCTTTTGTTTAGGTACCCAAGCTTTCTTGGGTCCTTCATGGTTAGTAGCAATAAAGATTGTTCCTTTCGGAACCCATATTTTTTTTTCTTTAATATTTAAATTTTTATTGCATTCATAAGATTTATGTCCCTTTTTGTTGCAATGAAAACATATAATATCATTTTTGCTTGGTTTCTTAATAAAGAAATTGTTTACATACTTTTGTTTCATATGAGGTCTATATTCTAGACTAGCTTTATTAAATAATGCTCTTTGGCTACTTAAAAATAAATTAAGTTTTTTTGAGCTATAAGTGAATCTATCAACTACATTCTTATATTTATCAACTTCCTTCTTTAGATTAAGGTTTTCATTTGAAATTAATTCTTTTTCTTTTAAAACATCTTCTTTTTCAGATTTTAGATTTTTAACCTCAAGAATTAGTTCATTTTTCTCTTGGATTAGATTTAAGTTTTCAGTTTTCAAAGATTTATTTTTATTCTTAAAACTTTGGAATCATTAATTAACTCATTGAAAGCTTCGTATAATTCATCAAAGGTAAAATCTTCATTGGAAGTTTTGGAACTTACCTCGTTGTCATCTTTTGCCATGAAGCATATGTTTACAACTTCCTTTTGATCTTCTTTAGATGAAGATTCTTCACTATCACTCCATGTTGCAATATAAGTCTTCTTCTTCTTTTTGTAGGCTTTCTTCAATTGAGGACAATCTGATCTAAAGTGCCCTGATTTCTTACATTCATAACATATGAGGGGGTCTTTTTCTTTGTCCTTATCCTTGTCCTTCTCTTTTTCTCCTTCCATTTTGAATCTAGATTTTCTTTTGTGGAAGGGTCTCCTTTTTTGCATGAATCTTTTAAACTTCTTAGCAAGGAGTGCAGTCTCCTCATCATCATCATCTTCTTCATCACTGCTGCTCTTTTTATTTTCTGCAGCCTTGAGGGCAATTGTTCTCTTCTTCTTGACTTCTTCCTCTTGATGCTGCTTCATAATCAGCTCATGGGTCATCAATGATCCAAGCAGCTTCTCCAAAGGTAATGTATTCATATCTTTGGCTTCTTCGATGGTAGTTACTTTTGCTTCCCATGATCTTGAAAGAGATCTAAGAATTTTACGCACCAAATCAGAATTAGTATAAGTCTTACCAAGACTTTTTAGACCATTAACTATATCAGTGAATCTAGTGTACATGCAAGTGATTGATTCAGTTTGTTCCATGCTAAACAATTCATATTTGTGCACTAGAATGTTAATTTTTGATTCTTTTACTTGATTAGTACCCTCATGGGTAACTTCCAATCTATCCCAAATTTCTTTTGCAGAAATACATATAGAAATTCTATTAAATTCATTAGTATCTAAAGCACAATATAAAACATTCATGGCTTTTGCATTAAGCTGAGCCATTTTCCTATCGTTCTCATTCCAATCTCTTTTGGGTTTAGAAATTATTGAACCATCTACTACGTGTGTGGGTGTGCTAGGTCCATTAATGATTACACTCCATAGTTCATAATCTAAAGCTTGAATAAAAATTCTCATTCTAGCTTTCCAAAAAGAATAATTTGAACCATTAAATAAAGGAGGTCTATTTGTAGATTGACCTTCAGCAAATGAAGATCCAGCTTGTGTTGCCATTTGGATCTTTACTCTTAATCGTTGGATCAAACAAAAAATGAGCACTAGCTCTAATACCAATTGTTGGCCCAGATGGCAACCCAAGAGGGGGGGTGAATTAGGTTTTTTTAAAATTTTAAAAACTTTAAAACTTAAAGTCAATTAGGTATACAAGTGAAGGTGATGTAGTAAGTAAAGAACACAATTTAAATGAGAGAGATTGAGAGATAGAGACAAAGGCACGACAAACACACAAAGATTTATAGTGGTTCGGTGTATCCCACACCTACGTCCACTCCCAAGCAACTCTTGGGTCCACACTATAATCACCCAGATTACAGTCGAGTTATTTTACAAGCTTACAACTTTAACTTGTTGTTTTACACGGGGTCACAACGAACCCAGCTGGTTTTTTCGGGTTTACCAGCACAAAACCCAACGTAAGCTACACTTGGCTTACCCCGAGGTTAACAAACTCAACTAATTCAATCCCCTGATTAAATTAGACAAACAACAAATCAATTAAGAGTTTACAACAATAACAGCTCCTTAATTGAGAAAATAAGCAATGTAAGTAAATGGGAATAGAAAAGCCTGATTTCTAAAGCAATGTAGGGCTTGAGCTTTTCTTCTTTTCTTCTCTTCTCCTTCTCTTCTGAATAGAATGGAATTAGAGCACTTGAAGAGATTTTGGTGAAGAAACAGTTGAAGGTTTAGGGCTTTTCTCCTTCTTCTTCAAAACTAGGGAAATCCTTTGAAATAGCTCCTTTGGCGCTTTTGAATTCCTCTTCTAACTCTCAATAGTGGATAGGCTTTGGCTCAGAAAATTTCTTGAAGAGGGATTTTTTATTTCTCTTTTTTCCTTTTCGTTTTAATGTTTTTCCGTTCTTGTTTTTTTCAAACGATTCAATCCCATTTTATAGGTTTCAATCCATGAGTAGGTGAAAATAGCCGTTGGAGATGTCCTTGGATGTACCTTACCAAAAGAAAATATATCTGTTAGGGATTAGGTAAGAAAAATATATCCGTTGAAAACTTAAAAATTTCGTTTCTGACGTGGAGATGTCGGCTCCAGGTCTTCAGGTGTCGGCTTCAAATCGGGATCCTAAAAATAGTAATAAATGGTCCATCAAGGTGTCGGCTCCAAGATTTTGAAGTGTCGGCTCGGCGAGATCTAGAGTCGGCTCCAACTTTCTAAAGGTGTCAGCTCCACCAGTGTCCGAAAACATCACTCTCTGTAACTGGTCTGGAGTCGGCTCCACACTCTGCAGGTGTCGACTCTAACTTTTCATGTGTCGGCTCCACCAGTGTCCGAAAACATCACTCTCTATAACTGATCTGGAGTCGGCTCCACACTCTGCAGGTGTCGACTCTAACTTTTCATGTGTCGGCTCCAGAAATTTAGGTGCCGGCTCCGAAGCATGCCGAAAATCAATACTGTTCTGATACTCTCTGGAGTCAGCTTCGAGGATTTAGGGTGTCGGCTCCAAGTTCTGAACTTACATAAATTCCATTTAAATTCAACTTGAAACTGATTTTCTAAGTAACATATTGATGAATAACCAATCTTAATTCCTGAAACACTTATCAAATTTATCAGAAATATAAGGAATATACTCATGGCTTTTATTAATCATCAAAATCAATAATTGGGTCAATATTACCTCATTATCATCAGCCATAAAGCATATATTAGCGACTTCAATTTTATCTTCATCTTCAGAACTTGTGACTTCACTACCACTCCATGTAGCCAACATTACTTTCTTCTTTACTCTTTTGGATCCTTTCTTTAATTGAGGACACTCTGGTCTGATGTGTCTAGGCTTTTTGCACTCATAGCATATTGGAGTTTCACCCTTTTCTTTTTCTTTGCTGTGATCTCCTTTGGTGAATTGTTTTCTTTTTCCAAACTTCTTTCTTTTCATGAATTTCTTAAATTTTCTGAAGATAAGTGTCATTTCATCATCTTTTTCACTGTCACTAGTGGTTTCTTCACTTTCATCATCTTGAGTGGCACTCTTTAACGCCATAGTTCTCTTCTTCTTTGATTCATCCTCAATAATGTGTTGTCGTTGCTGAAGCTCATGAGTCATCAAAGAACCAACTAACTCTTTAAGTGATAATGTATTGAGATCCTTTGCTTCTTGAATTATAGTAACCTTGGCTTTCCATGATCTAGCTTTTCAGTTAACTATTTTAACCATGAATTCGACCAGGCTTAGAATCAAAGTAAAATAGCTAACTCAAGAGGCAACATAGCTAGCTGACAAAGCATATTAGCTAGCTCAAACTATCATGAACATGCCCCAAGGTACAATAAGTTAACTATCCAGGTAGCTTATTTCAAGGAGTGTTCGACCAGGATGAAGTTTTAAGGCACAATAGCTAGCTAGGAAATATCCCAAGTTAACTAAATTAAAGGCTAATTGGCTGGGAATATTCATCCATGAAGTTTTGACTTGATGAGGCTCATTGCAAGGCAACTATACTTCCCTACATTGATTTTTGTCTTCATAATAAACAAAATTAGTCCTTACTTGATTGTTTTATAATCATCAAAATCAATCTAGGGCCAACAACAGCCATCTTGAGTCGCACCTGATCATGCGCCTCCTTGATAAAGTCGAGGTTGGCCCGTAGTTGATTAGGGTTATCCTCCTCATCGTATGATTCCACCCGGGGGCTAGGGATGCTAATCTCCACAGGGATGACTACCTCTGACCCGAACAAAAGGCTAAATGGAGTCTCTCCAATGGGAATCCTTGGTGTCATGTGATACACCCATAGCATGTTTGGAAGCTCCTCCACCCATCTTCCTTTAAACTCATCCAGCCGCATTCTTAGCCCCTGAAGAATGGTCCAGATTGTAACCTCGACCCTCCTATTGTTTGCGGGTGACCGACGGAAGTAAACCATTGGCAGATGCCCAGCTCGGTGAAGAATTCCTTGATGGGGGCATTGTTGAACTGTCGGCCATTGTTGATGATGAGGGTGTGAGGTAACCTGAACCAACAGATGATGGACCTTCAAAAGAAAGATCTTACCTTACTCTCGGTGATCATTGCCAATGCTTCAGCCTCTACCCACTTAGTGAAATGGTCGATAGCGATGAGTAAAAATTTTTGTTGACCAAAGGCCAGGGGAAATGGTCCCATGTGTTCATTCCCCACTGAGCGAAGGGCCACAGAGTTGATAGAGGGCTTAGCTGGGAAGTTAGCTGTCACTGTATGTTGGCATATCACTGGCAGTAATCACACTTTCGGACCAGCTCGACGGCATCCTCTCGCATGGTAAGCCAATAGTACCCTTGACACAGTGCCTTGTATTCCAGTGCTTTGCCCCCCAGGTGGTTTCCACATACACCTTCATGGATTTCGCAGAGGATGTAGTTGGCATTTGTGGGGCCGATGCACTTAAGGAGGAGATATGAAAAGGACCTCCGATATAGTTGTCCGTCTAGCACTAGAAACTTGGAGGCTCGTCATTTGAGTAGCTTGGTCTCCGCAGGGTCAGCAGGGAGGGTACCATCAATGAGGTAGCGGATGTATGCATCCATCCAAGTGGGTTCTTGGCTGACCGGCAGAGCTTCCTCTACTACATCGATGCTCGAAACCTCCAGATGCTCCACATAGATCCTTCCCAAGGTCCCATCGACCGAGGTGGCCAGGTAGGACAAGGCATCAACCCTAGCATTCTCTCTCCTAGGGATGTAGCTAATACTGAAGTGAGTAAAGAATGAGGTCTGTGATTGGACCTTACTCAGATATCTGAACATGGTGGGGTTCTAGGCCTCGTACTCTCCAGTGATTTGTCCGAAGATGAGCTGGGAGTTGGTAAAGGCTCTGAGGTGCTTGACTTCGAGATTTCTTGCGAGTTTCATTCCTGCTAGCAAGGTTTCGTACTTGGCCTGGTTGTTGATGGCCTTGAAGAGAAATCGGAGGGCATACTCCACTACCATCCCCTCCGGGCTTAGGAGGATGAGGCCCGCTCCGCTTCCTTGAAAGTTTGATGCGTCGTCTAAGTGGAGAATCTAGTCCTCTCCCATCTCTTTGGGCGCAGTGTCCGAGGGCACTGTCTGGGGCTCTTCTGGCTTCCCTTCGGTCTAAGTGTACTGGACTAGGAAGTTTGCCAATACTTGAGACTTCATGATCTTGGTTGGAATGACATATCAAACTTTCCCAGCCTAACCGCCCACTTCGTCAGCTGACCGTAGGTGTCAGGATGAGACAATATTGCCTTGAGGGACTGGTCCATGAGCACCATGATCAGATGAGCTTAGAAGTAAGGCATGAGACATTGAGCGAAGATTATCAGTGCAAAAATAATCTTTTCAGTTGTGGAATATCTAGTCTTCGCATCATGAAGCACTTTGCTAGCGTAGTAGAATGGTCTCTGCACTCCATCAAGGTCTACACATACAAGGATGGAGATGACCGCCTTGAAGGAGGTGGCAAGATGTAGGAAGAGATCTTCCCTTTCCCTCAGCTTTGATAGCAGGGTTGACAAGAATTCCTTTAGCCCCTCGTAAGCTTTCTGGCACTCTTCCATCCACTCGAAGTCATTTATCTTCCGTAATACCTTGAAGAAGGGTAGGCATCGCTCAGCTGGCTTCGATAGGAACCAGCTAAGAGCCACCATCCTCCTAATTAGTCGTTGTATCTCTTTCTTGTTGGCCAAAGGTCTCATATCGAGGATGGCTCAGATCTTCTCTAGGTTCACCTCGATTCCTCACTAAGTCATCAAAAATCCTACGAACTTACTTGTCGTGACCTCAAACGCACACTTATGGGGATTCAGCCTCATCTGGTAATGGTGGAGGTTACCAAGGTTTTCGTTAAATCAACGATGTGGTCGGCGATGCAGACGCTTTTGGTCAGTATGTCATCTATATAAACCTCCATGTTGCGCCCGATTTGACTCTCAAAAATATTGTTCATCAGTTTCTGGTATGTAGTTCCTGTATTCTTCAATCCGAAGGGCATTACCTTGTAGCAGTAGATGTCCTTCTTGGTTATGAAGGAAGTAGCCTCCTCATCTGCTGAGTCTATTCTTATCTGGTTATACCTCGAGAAGGCATCCATGAAATTGAGAATCTCATGGCTAGATATGGCATCTACTAACTGGTCGATCCTGGGTAATGGGAAGCTGTCCTTGGGGTACACCTTATTAAGGTCGATGAAGTCAATGCAGATTCTTCAGCTTTCATTGGCCTTGCAGACCATCACCACATTGGCCAACCAGTTGAGGTAACATGCCTCTGGGATATGGTCGAGAATGATTAGCTTGTGGACCTCCTCGTCGATGGCTCTCTATCGTTCGGCAGCAAAGCTCCTCTTTCTCTGCTGGACTGGCTGACATTTTGGGTCGATGCTAAACTTGTGGGTGATCACCTCTGGCGGTATGTCCAGCATGTCTGACACAGACCAGGCGAAGATGTCCGAATTGACCCGCAGGAAGATAAGAAGTTAGTCTCTTGCCTCCGCGGAGAGAAGTGCACCGATTTGAACTATTTTCTTCGGATCCTCTCCCAGGGTAAAGGTTAGCAGATGCTCAGCCGGCTCTCCTCTCCTCTCAGATTTTGTAGGATCAAGCAGATCCGGGGCCAACGGAATAGTCGCATCCTGAGGACTAGGAGCCTGTGGTAGCAAAGTGGCACCGGACTCTGCTCCCCATGCATCTTGTCGATTCCTTCACTGATGGGGAATCTGACGAGCAACCACTTTGTGGAGATGATAGCATTCAAGAGATTCAGATCAGGCCGCCCGAGGATGGCATTGTAGGCCAGGGGGACTTGGATGACTAGAAATCTCATAAGGATCGTGCTCTGGTATGGTGGCATCCCAGCTATGACCGAAAGAGTGACCTCTTCCTCTACCCTCATGGAGTCTTCGATAAAGCCCACCAGGGGCGTAGCCATGGGCTGAAGGGAATTGGGAGGCAAATTCATCCGAACAAAGGCGTCATAAGTGAGAATATCGACCAAACTTCCACTATCAACAAGAATCCTCTTTATATGGTGCTTGGTGATTGTCATAGACATGACAACGCTATCATCATTAGGGTTTTCTATCCCCACTAAGTCCCCTTTAAAAAAGGGAATTACAATGACCATCCTCTCGTCCTCCCGTGGCCTCTTGGAAGTACCACCTGCCTCCTAGAAAATTATGGCCACAGTTTTCTCATTTGGGGGATTATCGATGCTGATCAGGGCAGTCGAAGGTGCCGCCGGGCCTGGAGCAGTTGGGGCCCTCTGCTAGACAAACTTGCCGAGGTGCCTCACTAGATGAGCTCCTCGATCGCCCGCTTCAGATGACGATAGTCCTCCGTGTCATGATCGTGATATTGATGGAAGCGGCAGTAGAGGTTTTTGTTGCGGTGACCTCCGGGCTTTAGGGGAGCAAGATGCTGGAGATACGACTCGCCCTCAATTTTCATTAGGATGTGGGATCTTGGAGTGAGCAGGGAGGTGAGATGCTCTTCCTTGGGGGCGAAGGTTTGGGGCCGATTATCCGATTGTCGAAGAGGCTCGGGCTTCTTGGGGTGAGGTCTGCTTGGCTCCGTGCGGACCTACCACTTGCTGAATCCTCCGTCAGTCTCCCTCCAGATGGAATCGATCTCATCAATACAAATGTACTTCTGCACACGATCCAGAAGTTTGGCATATGAGCTGGGGGGTTTCTTGTCAGGGAGTAGGTGAAGCGAGAGGAACGGAGCCCTTGCTTCAAGGCAAGGATGGCCACGGAGTCATCAAGGTGGTAGACCTCGAGAGCAGCTACCTTGAACCGAGCCACGAAGTCCTTCAGTGACTCGTCGTCCTTCTACCGGATGGAGAACCAACTGTCGACTACCCAAGGGATCTTTTAGCAAGCATCGAAGTGTACCAGAAAGGCTCTCTCTAGCTGCCAAAAGGAGTTGATACTGTATGGCAATAAGCGAGAGTACCATGCACGCGTGGCCTTTCAAAGGATGGCTGGAAAGGCGACGTAGAGAAGGGCATTAGTCGCCCCCTGAACCTGCATGAGTACCTTATAGCTCTCTAGGTAGTCCAGGGAATCGGTGGTACCATCGTAGGGATTGATCTAAGGGATACGAAACAGGGTTGAGATCAGCTCCTCCATGATGCGGCGAGATAGCGGGGGGCAGCTATTGTAGTCCGCCTCCGGCTGGCTAGAGATTCTACAACTGAGCTCTTTTAGCTGCTGGTTATACTCATTGAGTCGCTGTTCCACCCGGTGGCCGATCCGATTGTTGAAGGACCCCTCCCTCAAAGACTCGGAGGATGAGTAGGGGGAGGGGTAGCGCCGCTGGTGATGCCCCCACTTGGGCTCCTTCTCGTGCCGCCGTTTGGAAGGACTATCAGAACGGCGAGTGGGAGATCGTGGCCTCTTGGGACCTCCTGGCGATGAGACCTCGGTGAGGCATGATGGTAGGGCTCCCGAGAGGGGAGTCTACCATGGGTAGACTGCTGGCTGGCCTGAGGGCCTATTGCCTAAAGTAGAGAAGGCTGGGGTTGTTGCTGTGTTGTGACAGAGTGTTGCTCTTACAGCTTCCAAACCACAGCCACCAGGTCTTGAACTTGCTGGGCAAAAGCAGTAAGCTGATCAGGTTAAGCGACTAGCGGTGGTGGTGGAGGCGCAGCAGGGAGGTTAACCTCCAGCTGCTCAGCCTGCAGAGGATGCCCCCTAGCATGGCTGATGGAGGCCTCCCGATTATGTGTAACCACCATCTTCTACTTAGAGGTGGATGAAGATCTGTTGCTAGCCTTCGTAGGTATTTCACCTCTCTTCGCTCCTTCCTGGTGAGCCAATCTGTTATCACCAAATCACCTTCCTTGGACATCAGGTGAGGTCCAAAAATCGGTGTCTGATGAGGATGAGCCTAAGGATGCTCCTATGCTCCGTCTCTGACTGGGATCCTGCAAAAAAGTCTCCATGGGCCGGTTGTTCCGATGGGAACCCTCCGACGCTCAAGTGAGTGGTCTAGAAAACAGTAGTGAATCTTCTATGGTTTTCAAACTCCGCTTGGAACTTAGAGAAATTTTCAAGGTTAGAGAAGTTGAAGTCCCTCTCTCATTATGAGCAAAGGTTTTTATACCTGGTCGGAAGTCCTCTTACCCCTTTTTGAACAGTTATGATTCCGAGACGTCATGATCTGACATGGGGCGAACGGCAAGGCCAATAGCAGCAGGGGTGTCCGTCTGGTGGCCTGTCAGGTCTAGCGGGCCACCTCTTGGTCTGACACGAACGACTACGGCTGTTTGGTGGGCCAAGTCCCATCAGAAACGGCGTTGCAGGCAGTAGGTAGGTCAGGTCTTATCGGGCATGTGCTGCAGCCGGTAGATGGATCATGTGGGACCGCAGATGGACCATGTGAAACCACGGCAGGCAGTGGGCCACGTGGGTGCCGGGGTCGAGTCTGGATCCGAACTCAATGGCCAATGCTGGAGTCGATCTTAGAGGCCGATGCTAGGGTCAGTTTTGGAGGCCGATGTTGGGGTCGGTCTTGGTGGTCGATGCTAGAGTTGGTTTTGAGGGTCGGATGTGCCACATAATGAATGACTTAAGTTGCTCGAATCGTCTGATCTATGTCAGTTAGCTTCGTCTGTTAAGCTTAATCAGCCACATCAATTATTAATGAAAGCCATTCTAAGGGCTTATTTAGACTGAATGTTGAAATGCTTTTAAGCGGTTATTTTTAAGTAGCTATGTAAGGTAATATAAATATTGGCCGACAGATATCCCTAACAGGTCTTTAATTGAATGTTCCATCTCTAAAAGAATACATGTGGTGGTCTGGTTGGCCACTATATATCATCTTCTGGTTATCCATCATATGTCACTATTAGATCAGTTTGCCAATTTACATTACATCACTGTCTATAAACTAAATCGCATTGCATGTGCTAGATGTCTTAGCTAAGATTGATTGAGCTCCAAAACACTCAAATTTTTGATCTGGAAAAGTAGATGAGGCCAAAGCAAGTGGAGGCACGATATTGCATGTGCTATTGCATGATTTATCTTTGGTAAGAGTGGAAGGCAAGAGCTCCCAACTTGGACGGCTGCGTTTTCTACCAGCACGATTATATGTATATTCTCAATATACTGTGAAAGAGGAGAAGGAGAGGTTGTATAGGTGCCACCTTAATTTCAGGCTATGGAAACTTGAAAGTTCGTACATAAGATTCCATTGAAAGAAGCCGAAAGGTGTCCTATAGGTGTGGCCATAGACTATAGGCTGATTTCTTCGTCTCAATCTCACCATATAAAGCCCTTGGGTGCTTCCTAAAAGTGTCCTAACTTTCCATCGAGCACTCCACTCATACAATAATATATCCTCCTTCACTGGTCAATTCAGCTCCAATAGCATGCATTCTGCGGATCAAAGAACCAATCATGCATGCCCAAGAGTAATAATTTGACAGGTATTTTTAATTTTAATTAATTTCAAGCTGAGATTGTGGTTGTTTTTCTTTTTTTTCGTTGGCTGCTAGGCTTTGGGCAATTGATAGATGGACGCTGAAGTCTGGTGAATTGATCATTGCTAGAGAGAGTTGAAAGCCAGAATGGTTGGCTAAAATTGGACCGGTCTTGGTCATGTCACGCCAAGAGAGCAGGGAATCTTAAGGTGGTGGATCCTACGATATCTCTTTGTATTTGGTTTAGAGCAAGTGAGACCAAAATAGGCCGACTTAAAAAGCCAAACCTACAAGCCTTGAACTAAGAAGAAGCATCATCTTTGGCTGAAGTATCCTTAATAGTGCTGATTTCTATATACTGTGACATTCATTGGATGTCTGATATTGATTCATGTCCTCTTTCTAGCACAGATTTGTTAAAGGTTTGTTGCAAAGTTAAATTTATTAGTCAGAATTTCAAGGTTTAATGGCTTCTAGATTCCCCAACACCCCCCCTCCAACCCATAATAATAATAATAATAATAATAATAATAATAATAATAATACTTGATAACACACAAAAGCTTAAATATTATAAAATATTATTTGAAATCTACAGTATGGATGATTTGTTAATGTAAATAATTATTTAAAAATTTGTATCTGCTAATTATCATAATAGAAACTATTCTAATCCAGTTCTAGACTCCACCCTTTTTTTTTTTAAATTCCCTGCCTTGCTCTGATGTGATTTAGAGGTAAGAGTCAGGTTCTATGATTTCTTTTTTTAAATATAAATTTATAGAAATATATTAACTCCACTAATAAGTAATGATAGAGTTAAATTACATAGGTGCCTATCTAGTGCCCCATCAAAGGGATACTTGGTTGCTCAGATCATGTCATCGGCCATTGTAACGGCTAGATCGATGGTGTCAAAAGAACCTGACACTGGAGTCTCTAGCATTTTGTCTGACTAAATTATGGTCAAGACTAGACCATAACAATACAAAAAATATAGTTTTTGGTAGATGAAGTGGTCATATCCACTGACCAAGTGAAACAGGGAAAATATGCCATCTTAATATGCATGATTACACTAATTAGGACCTAAGCTTACCTATAAAAAAAAACCTCATCTAAAGATAGAAAAGATCTTTTCTTCTTTATCACCTCTTTTTCTTCTGTATCTCACTTAGTTGTAAGTTAGTAAAACTTTGCATCATCTTTTATCTTCTTAAAATAGAAAGGCTACAAGGTGATAGGGAATACAACAAATATTCCTCTAATAAGATCGCTATTAGTACGGTCAAGCACGCAATTGCGATATAATCAACAAAAACACACAAAATAATAATAGGAATCAAAATTAAAGAAAACAGCGAGAGACGAGGATTTTACATGGTTCACCCAAATTGGGCTACATCCACGGTGGCACAGGATCTGCAAGGCTTCACTAAGAGTTGAATCAGGTACAAGCCCTCAAAAACACACTCTCTCAGAAACTCTTATGATCTTACTAAAAGATTACAGAACCCTCTTTTTTTCTCTTTGCAGCACACAGAGGTCCTCACCGAGCCTCCAATTTATTTCACACGTTCGTAACCCCCACACGAGATTTTTGTGGCGAGCGGTTGCAGCTGAGATGGCGCCTCAAATCCTCCTTCAAAAGCTCCCTTTGGTGGCTTTGGATAATGGCCAAAACATCCTCAACTAACTCCCCAAAATCTATCCAAATCTCATGTTTGTTAACTTTGGATAATAACCAAAACATCCTCAATAAACTTCCCAAAATCTATCCAAATCTCATGTTTGTTACTTTTGGATAATGACTGATTTGCCAACTCCTTCGTGAACTCTGATTTGGGGCTTCCTCTTGATGAAATTAATCTCCATCCATAACAATCTTCCACTTGGAGATTAATGACATCACTCTTAGATCTACCTTCTTTCTCTGTGCCACGCTCTCCTGATCTATCTCTTGGAAAGCTTCACCAAGTTGCAACATAGTCTCAAATTGTCTCTGCTCACAACCTTGGTGAACATATCTGCAGGGTTTTTAGCTCTATCAATTTTTTTCAGCTTTAATTGCTCCTCATCCAATGCACTGCGTATGAAATGATACCTAAGCTGAATGTGCTTGGTTCTTACATGAAATGCTGGATTCCTTGCCAAGTGAACTGCGCTCTGGCTGTCGCTCCATAATGTATTACACTCGTGCTTCTTGCCGAGCTCCTCCATCAACCTCTGTAACTAAATCATCTCTTTACTAGCTTCAGTGATCGCCACATACTCAGCTTCTGTAGTTGACAATGCCACTATCTTCTGCAACTGAGACACCCAGCTCACTACTGTATCACCGATAGTGAAAACATAACCAGTGGTGCTCCTCCCACTGTCTCTGTCACCAGAGTGATCGGCATCTATAAATCCCTGTACTTGAATACTATCACCTCTATAGCACAAACTGTAAGTTGATGTACCCCTGAGATATCTCAAGATCCACTTCACTGCATTTCAGTACTCCTTGCCTAGATTCTGCATGTACCTGCTGACTGCTCCCACTGCTTGTGCGATATCCGGTCTTGTGCAAACCATTGCATACATTAGACTTCCCACGGCTGAGGCATATGGAACTCTAATCATCACATCCCTTGCCTTCTGAGTTGTTGGACACAACTACTTGCTGAGCTTGAAGTGTGCTGCCAAAGGTGTTGACACTGCCTTTGCATTCTTCATATGGAACCTATTCGGTACCTTCTCTACATAATTCTCCTGAGATAGCCACATCTTCCATTGCTTCCTATCTCTGTTGATCCTCATGCTAAGAAGCTGCTTCGCCTCTCCCAAATCCTTCATTGAGAACTTCTTTGCCATCAGTTTCTTAAGCTCTTCTATCTTCCTCATATTGGAACCTGCTACAAGCATATCGTCCACATACAAGAATAAAATAATAAACTCATTTTTAATGTACTTATGAAAGTACATACAATGATCTAATTGGCATCTGGTGAAGCCTTTCTCTAGCATGAAACTGTCAAACTTGAGGTACCATTGCCGCGGAGCCTGCTTCAGACCATACAAACTTTTCTTTAATCTGCAGACCATGTCATCCTTTCCCTTGACCTAGAAACCTTCTGGCTGGTGCATGTACATCTCCTCCTCTAAATCTCCATAAAGAAATGATGTCTTCACATCTAACTGCTCTAGATGAAGATCCTCCACTGCTACCATGCTCAGAACCATCCTGATGAATGTCATCTTGACTACTGGGGAAAAGATCTCCTGTAAGTCAATTTCCTCTTTCTGTGCATAACCCTTGACAACTAACCTTGCCTTGTATCTCTTGGTACCATTGACCTCATTCTTCATCTTGTACACCCATTTATTGAACAGAGCTTTCTTGCCAACGGGTAACTTCACAAGATCCCAAGTCTTGTTTTGCTTTAAAGAGTCCATCTCCTCTTTCATAGCCAACTCCCACTTGACCTTAGCTTCATCCTGCATGGCTTCAACAAAACATTCTGGCTCTTCAAAATCTGTGTACAAAACATAATCATTAGCAGAATACCTCTGTGATGGCCTGGTAACCCTTGTGGTCCTCCTCAACTGTGGGGACACTGGCTGAGGTACCGATGTATGCATGTGGTTGTCTGTTCCAACCACATCTTCCTCCTTCACATCCTCGGAGTTTCCATCTTCAGTTTGCACTCGAGGAATTTCTCCATCTCTAACAGGATCGAGTTCTATAAACTCCTGTTTCTTCTCTTCCACTGCATCCTTCCTATCTTTGTAAGTATGCTCTTCATCAAATACCACATTTCTGCTCCGAATGATCTTATTGTTCTGGAAATCCCAGAGCTTGTAGCCATACTCATCGCCACCGTATCCAATGAAAACATACTTTATAGACTTGGAGTCTAACTTACTCCTCTTCTCTTTCTCAATCAGAGAATAAGTAATGCGGCCAAATACTTTAAGAAAAGAAAGTTTTACCTGTTTTCCTGTCCAAACCTCCTCTGAAATCCCACCATCCAATGCACTGGATGGACTCCTGTTGATCAATTACACTGCGGTGCCCAGTGCTGCCGCCCAAAAATATGTAGGTAGACCTGAGTCAAACCTCATACTCCTCTCTCTCTCAGAATGGTCCTGTTCATTCTTTCTGCCACACCATTTTGTTCTGGTGTCCCTGGGACGGTCTTGATCCTTTTGATTCCATGCTCTACGCAGTAGACATCAAACTCTCTGCTGCAGTATTCGCCACCGTTATCTGTCTTGAGACACTTGAGACTTTCTCCAGTCTAGCTTTCACACATGACTCTCCATCTCTTGAAGATGCCAAAGACCTCAGACTTTTCCTTCATAGCAAACACCCAGACTTTCCTGCTGAAATCATCTATAAACTTGACAAGTACTTATTGCCCGCATGTTGGTCCAGATAGCAACCCAAGAGGGGGGGTGAATTAGGTTTTTCAAAAATTTAAACTCTTTTGAAAGATAACCCCCAGCGGAAATAAAAACTTAGATTCACACAAATTAAAACTGAACAACCACAAATAGAGAGTTGAAGATAAAGAGACAATCACGGCAAACACAGGAGATTTTATAGTGGTTCGGTGTACCTACACCTACGTCCACTCCCAAGTACCTCTTGGGTCCACACTATAATCAAACTGATTACAGCAGAGTTGTTTTGCAAGCTCACAACTCGAACTTGTTGTTTTCCCGGGTGCACAACGAACCCAGCTGGTTTTCAAGGCTCACCAGCACAAAACCTATCACCACAAGCTAATGCTTGCACAAGGCTAACAGCCTCAACTGAATCAATCACCAGATTGACCCAGCAAACAATATTTGTTTTTACAAGATAAACAGCTCCTTCAATGAGCAAATATACAATAATGAAACAATAATAAGAGATAGGAATCAAAGCCTGATTCGCAGATCTTGGTGGCTTCTTCCTTCTCTTCCTTTGAATGGATCTTCCTTCAAGATGCTCTTGAGACTCAGAAGATCAGAAAACTAGGGCTTCTTCTTCTCTTGAGATTTCTTCTAAATAGAACAGCAAAGCTTGGAATCTCTCTCTCTTCTTTTGGGGAATCAGTATGATCTTTCCTTACAAGTTTTCCCTCTTTTCTTTTCTGATAGATCTCAAAGATTTTCTCTATTCTTTTCTTTTTGCCTCTCTCTCTTTTTTGGGATGCAACAAACCCTCTTCTTATAGATCCGATTAATCCATAAATAGTTTGAAACTATCCGTTAGAAGCAAGTGTAAGAAGGATTAGATCCATAAATAACAATAGCCGTTGGGATTAAAATAGATAAAGATAAAGTTTAGAGTCGTTCTGACAGTTCTGGAGCCGTGTCTGACATTCTGGAGTCGGCTCTAACTTTTCTGGAGTCGGCTCTAACTCGAAATTCTTTAATCCGCTCGATCTGGAGTCGTCTCTGACTTTTCTGGGGTCGACACAAAATTCTTCTGGAGTCGACTCTAACAGTCTGGGAGTCGACTCTAAGTCGTGGCCTGAAAAATCCATCGTTCTGTCTTTTCTGATTGGAGTCGGCTCTAACAGTCCCGGAGTCGACTCTAAGTCTGTGCCATTTTTCGGAGTCGACTCTGCGATTCCATGTGTCGACTCTAATGTCTGCAATCTTACCTTGACATTAGATTCGAACCAGAACTTGATTTGACTCTTGATTTTGATTATCAAATAGACTTATAATCTGAAAAACTTAATCAAAATCATTAGTAACTTCAAATGTTATACTCAAATAGTTTTGTTAATCATCAAAATCCTCAATTGGGTCAACAATCTCCCCCTTTTTGATGATGACAAAAACTTTGAGTATATGCATTAAAAATTCATTTGAATTGAGAATTATAGACATTGTTAAAGCTTTGAGACTTCCTAACAGAGAATTTGATGCCAATATTCAAAATGAATAAAAATAAATAAAACTTGACATCAATCAAGATGATTTAACTTTTATATGGAGAAATTTATTAAGCTCCCCCTGCATTGAATAGCTCCCCCTATGTAGATAAACTGAATTCTTTTAAAAAAATTCTCTCTCTCCATCTCAAAATTGTTCTTCATTTTCTTTCTCTTTCTCTCTTTCTATATATATATGCATATGCATATACAATTATCTCTCCCCCTTTTTTGTTATCAGCAATAAGGTGAATTTAAAAGCAATAAAGAATGTTATCAGAGCGAGGTTGTTGGTTCAATTAATCATAAAGATAGTAAACTCATTCATTGAAATTCAATCAATCAATCATAGATAAATTTGAAATAAAAGTGTAATTGTATTCCAAAGCAAGATTCATTACATGTGACAAATTCAAGTATGTAATTCCTAGATACATGCTAAGAAAGCAAGAAAGCAAGAAATCCTAAGATACAACCTAGGATAGGATATCAAAATCAAATATGCTTATACACAATTTTCTTTAAATGTCCAATCATTTCCATAACATCATCTTTTTGAGTCTTCTTAAAACTTTCAAGACAAGCTTCAATTTGAGAGACGGCGAGGTCGATATCTTTCTTTAGTTGACTGGTAGCATGAAGATAAGTTCCAGAACCGTCTGCAATGCCTTCCATCCTTTCAAAAATCTTATGAAGATCAGTGCTAAAGGATTCTACGGAATTGCTAATGGAAAAAGAAATCATGTCAAGTCTTGAATTGATCTCATCCTTCAACTGATTGAACTCCTCTCTCAATTTACACATATCATTTGTCCTTTGACTATCATACTCAGCCAGTAAAGCTCTGAGCTGACCTATTTGCTCCTCAGAAAATCTTTCAGATGCCAATGCTGACTGATGTGGAGGGTGAGAGCTAGGTCCAGCCTCTGAGGGTCCAGCAGATGGTCCAGCAGAAGAAGGTCCAGCAGATGGTTCAGGAATGTCCTCTCCTCTGACTTCCTCAACTCTAACCTCTTCAGCTCTGGCCTCATGTCCTCTTTTTATCCAATTTCCATTTTCTTTTCTGAAGCCCATCCGGTGAATTGTAGAGACACTATAGTAATCTGTATGCCTTAATTTTCTTAGTGGCTCATTATCCATTATAAGTACACCTTGGCTTCTGAATACCAATGTCAAAATCATACCATATGGCAATGTAGATCTCTTCTTAGTAGCTGCCTCCGCCATATAGCCTATCATCATACCAGCAAGATTGACAGGTCTACCAGTGAGAATGCAGTCCATCAATAAGATGTCTCGCTCCGAGACATATTCAAACCTTCCGATTTTAGGAAATAAAATTCTTCCACAAATATTGTGAAGTAATCTGAGTTCCAAATTAAGTTGATTTGCCAAGATTTCCTCAAACTCAGAAACTTCTCTCCCTAACATCCTTGATAGGCACCTCCTCTGTCTTCATGTTGATATTCAACTAAACCAACGGTAGGCATCTCCAATAGATTTCCAAGGGATTCGCTGTGATGATTACTTTAGTTCCTCTTACAACACTCACTAAGCCTCCCTCTCCTCTACATAAATCATTATAAAATTCTCTCACTAGGGCAGGGTAAGTAGGGACATCCAAAGAACAGACCTTCTCCCATCCCATTTCTTTCAACAACGCCCAATAGCAAAGCCCTCCGAAATAAAAAGTCAAAATCTACTTTTCTTCCGGTAGTAATGGCCTTACCCGCTAATTGGTCGACTCGTGGAGAAGATGGTGAGGGTGGAGAGTCATCTTGAGTGGCAGATGAAGAAGATGACGAAGGTTGCCTCCGATTTGAACGGCGCTTCGTCGGAACAGTCGAACCACCAATGATAGCACGCCTTTTGGGAGCCATGGGATTCGATTGGAATGAGTAATCAAGGGATTTGAGGGATTTGGAGGGTTGGAATCAGTTTGGAACAGTTTTAGAAAGGTTTAGGAGACGATAGGTTTCGTTTGGGGTCGACTCCGCCCTTTTTATTTTGACCTAGTTCCACTTAGAGTCGACTCCCGAAAATGAGGTGTCGGCTCCGAACCAGAGAATCTGTCAGCGCCCGAATTAGAGTCGGCTCTACAGAAGCCAGAGTCGGCTCTAATTGCCCAGACAGAACATCAAAATAAGAAGGTGTCGACTCCACAAACTGCAGGTGTCGACTCCACAATAGTTTCAGAGAAAAATTCAAATTTCAAGGATCTGAAACTGATCAAATTAATCATCAAACTCTAGATAAGTGTTCCTTAATAATTGGGGAAACAATGAATCAAATTTCTAGATAATTTCCTTATTGGACATAGAGGATTTTCAAGAAATTATTGAAGTCTAGATAGTTGTTGTCCTTAAGAGTTTCAGAAAATTATTCTAAAGGATCACAAACTCCTAATTCTCCTCTAAGATAGCAAAATCTTTCCTCACTCAAAGGTTTGGTAAAAATATCAGCTAATTGATCATTAGTATTAACATATTCAAGACAAACATCTTTGTTAGTTACATGTTCTCTAATAAAGTGATGTCTAATTTCAATGTGTTTAGTTCTTGAATGTTGAATTGGATTTTTAGTTAGATTGATAGCACTAGTATTATCACATTTAATAGGTATTTTATCAAGTGTGATACCATAATCTTCAAGTTGTCGCTTAATCCAAAGGATTTGAGCACAGCAACTTCCAGCTGCAACATACTCTGCCTCAGCAGTGGATAATGCAACCGAATTTTGCTTCTTGCTAAACCAAGAGATTAAGTTACTTCCTAAAAGTTGGCATGCCCCACTTGTACTCTTTCTATCTAATTTACAACCAGCATAGTCAGAATCAGAATAAGCAATCAATTTTAAGGTTGAGTCTCTAGAATACCATAATCCTACATTTTTAGTTCCATTTAAGTATCTAAAGATTCTTTTAACAGCAAGTAAATGTGATTCCTTAGGATTAGATTGATATCTTGCACATAAGCAGACAGAAAACATGATATCTGGCCTACTTGCAGTTAGGTAAAGAAGTGATCCAATCATACCTCTGTAATGCTTCTGATCTACTTTCTTACCTACTTCATCCTTGTCCAGCTTGCATGAGGGACTCATTGGCGTACCAAGAGGTTTAGCAGATTCCATACCAAATTTCTTGAGTATTTCCTTTGTGTACTTTGTTTGGTTAATGAAAATTCCCGCTTTCTCTTGTTTGATTTGAAGTCCAAGGAAGAAGTTTAGTTCTCCCATCATGCTCATCTCGAATTCTCCCTGCATTAGCTTAGCAAATTCTTGACAAAGGAGATTGTTAGTAGCACCAAATATAATGTCATCAACATAAATTTGAACGATTAATAAATCCTTTCCTTTTCTTTTCAAAAACAAGGTTTTATCAACATTTCCTCTAGAAAAGTCATTTTCAATTAAAAATTTACTTAATCTATCATACCAAGCTCTAGGTGCTTGCTTTAAACCATAAAGTGCTTTGTGTAGTTTGAAGACGTGGTTTGGAAATTCATGATCTTCAAAACCAGGAGGTTGTTCAACATAAACTTCCTCATTTATAAAACCATTTAGAAATGCACTTTTAACATCCATTTGAAATAAGTTGAAATTCATATGACATGCAAATGCAAGTAGTAGCCTAATGGCTTCTAATCTAGCAACAGGTGCAAAAGTTTCATCAAAATCTATACCTTCTTCTTGATTATATCCTTTTGCAACTAATCTAGCTTATTTCTAATTACCAATCCATTTTCATCTAATTTATTTCTAAATACCCATTTAGATCCTATTATAGGGTGATTTTTAGGTCTTTCAACTAGGGTCCAGACTTGATTTCTAGTGAATTGGTTTAACTCTTCCTGCATTGCTAACATCCAATAACTATCTTTCTCGGCTTCCTCTATAGTTTTAGGTTCAAATGCAAGATGATTATTGATATCTCTCATTGATGATCTAGTCCTTACACCTTGAGATGGATCACCTATGATTAGGTCCTTAGGATGACCATAAGCATATCTCCAATCTCTAGGTAGATCTTTATCATTTGACAGTATCAATACCATCATCCTTAGGTGAGTCATCATCCTTAACTTCAGGTTCTTGATCTGAAGATACATTTAATTTTTCAATATCTCTTTCAATCAAAGATGTATCTTCCTCATCATCAATTTTATCTGAACTTGATGCTAAAGACTCATCAAACACTATATGAATGGATTCTTCTACAACTAAGCTTTTCTTATTAAATACTCTATATGCTTTGCTAGATGTAGAATATCCTAGGAAGATACCTTCATCAGACTTTGCATCAAACTTCCCAAGATTATCCTTACCATTGTTATGAATAAAACATTTACAACCAAATGCATGAAAATAACTTAAATTTGGTTTCCTATTGATCCAAGTTCATAGGGAGTTTTCTTAAGGATAGGTCTAATTAGGGCTCTATTTAGAATGTAACATGCTGTGTTTATAGCTTCCGCCCAAAAATATTTTGGAAGTTGGCTTTCACATAGCATGGTACGGGCCATGTCTTCTAAAGTCCTATTCTTCCTTTCTACAACTCCATTTTGTTGTGGTGTTCTAGGTGCAGAAAAGTTATGATGTATGCCTTTTTCAAAACAGAATTTTTCAAATAAGTGATTTTCAAATTCAGTTCCATGATCACTTCTAATAGACACTATGGTAGTGTTTTTCTCATTAGTGACTTTCTTAACAAATTTCATGAATATTGAGAAAGTCTCATCTTTGTGAGCCAAAAACATTACCCAAGTGAATCTAGAGTAATCATCTACTATCACTAGACCATATTTCTTTCCTCCTAGACTTGTGGTTCTAGTAGGTCCAAAAAGGTCCATGTGTAGTAGCTCTAGTGGCCTAGTAGTTGAAACAACATTCTTAGATTTGAAAGAAGTTCTTGTTTGTTTTCCAAATTGACATGCATCACATATTCGATTATTTCAAAATTTAAGCTAGGAATACCTTTAACTAAATCCATTTTCAATAATTTAGAAATTAGGTGTGTGCTTGCATGACCTAATCTACGATGCCATAGCCAACCAATCTCATTCATCTTAGCATTATTAGCAACTAAGCAATGATTACTTGGAGATAAATTACTCAAATCAATTAAGTACACATTGCCATAGCGTTTACCAACAAGAATAATGCTATTATCAATGGGATTAGTAACAGTGCAAACAGAAGCTTCAAAGGAAACCTTGAAACCTTTGTCACACAGTTGGCTAATACTTATTAGATTATGTTTAAGTCCATCAACATATAAAACATTATCAATATGAGTAGATGGAGTAATTTGAATCTTACCAATACCCATGATATGGCCTTGACCATTATCACCAAAAGTAACTACTCCACCTCTTTTTGATTCAAGGGTGATGAATTGATCTTTGTCACCCGTCATGTGTCTTGAGCAACCACTGTCCAGGTACCATTTTCTTTTCAGTCTGATGGCTGCAAGACACTCCTGCAAAACATTCATGT
>UESW01001726.1:257061-294977 GCA_900491605.1 Calamus simplicifolius | reverse complement strand
CCAAGTCCTAGGTAAGGAACGTAAGACCTTTCTCATAAGATCAGAATTATCATAAGATTTACCAAGACTTTTTAAACCATTAACTATGTCAGTAAATCTTGTAAACATATCAGCAATAGATTCACATGCATCCATTTTAAACAATTCATATTTATGAACTAGCATGTTAATCTTGGATTCCTTGACTTGATTTGTTTCCCTCATGGGTAACTTCAAGTCTATCCCAGATTTTCTTAGCAGAAATGCAAATAGATATGCGATTGAATTCATTTGCATCTAATGAGCAGTATAAGACATTCATTGCTTTGGCATTGAGTTGTGCCAATTTTCTATCATATTCATCCCATTCTGTTTCCGGTTTAGGAATCTCCATGCCATTAACTCTAGCAGTGGGTGTGTGTGGTCCATTGACTATAATACTCCATAGATCATAGTCAAGTGCTTGAATGAATATTTTCATTCTAGCCTTCCAATAACCATAGTTAGAACCATTAAATAGGGGTGGTCTATTAGTAGATTGTCCTTCAGAAAAAGATGAACCAGCTTGAGTTGCCATGTGGATCTTTGACTCTTGATCGTTAGATCAAATCAAATGAGCACTAGCTCTGATACCAATTGTTGGTCCAGATAGCAACCCAAGAGGGGGGGTGAATTGGGTTTTTCAAAAATTAAACTCTTTTGAAAGAAAACCCCCAGCGAAAATAAAAACTTAGATTCACATATTTAAAACTAAGAAACTATAAATAGAGAGTTGAAGATAAAGAGACAATCACGGCAAACACAATAGATTTTATAGTGGTTCGGTGTACCTACACCTACGTCCACTCCCAAGTACCTCTTGGGTCCACACTATAATCAAACTGATTACAGCAGAGTTGTTTTGCAAGCTCACAACTCGAACTTGTTGTTTTCCCGGGTGCACAACGAACCCAGCTGGTTTTCAAGGCTCACCAGCACAAAACCTAAAACCACAAGCTAATGCTTGCACAAGGCTAACAGCCTCAACTGAATCAATCACCAGATTGACCCAGCAAACAGTATTTGATTTTACAAAAGCAAACTGCTCCTTCAATGAGCAAAAATATAATAATGAAACAGTAAATAGAGATTAAGAATCAAAGCCTGATTCGAAGATCTTGGTGGCTTCTTCCTTCTCTTCCTTTGAATGGATCTTCCTTTGAATAGACTATTGAGGATTGGAAAAACTAGGGCTTCTTCCTTCTCTTGAGATTTCTTCTAAATAGAACAGCAAAGGCTTGGAATCTCTTTCTCTTCTTTTGGGGAATGAGTATGATCTTTCCTTACAGGTTTTCCCTCTTCTCTTTTCTGATGGATCTCAAGGATTTTTTCTATTCTTTTCTTTTTGCCTCTTTCTTTTCTTTTCCTCTCTTGTTTTTGGGATGCAATCAACCCTCTTCTTATAGATCCGATTAATCCACAAATAGTATGAAACTATCCGTTAGAAGCAAGTGAAAAAGGATTAGATCCATAAATAACAATAGCCGTTGGGATTAAAATAGATAAAGATAAAGTTTAGAGTCGTTCTGATAGTTCTGGAGCCGTGTCTGACATTCTGGAGTCGGCTCTGGCTTTTCTGGAGTCGGCTCTAACTCGAAATAATTTAATCCGCTCGATCTGGAGTCGTCTCTGACTTTTCTGGGGTCGACACAAAATTCTTCTGGAGTCGACTCTAGAAGTCTGGGAGTCGACTCTAGGTCGTGGCCTAAAAATCCATCGTTCTGTTGTTTCTGATAGAGTCGGCTCTCACAGTCCCGGAGTCGACTCTAAGTCTATGCCATTTTTCGGAGTCGGCTCTATGATTTCATGTGTCGACTCTAATGTCTGCAGTCTTACCTTGACATTAGAATCAAAACAGAACTTAATTTTCCTTCTTGATTTTGATCATCAAATAGACTTATAATCTGAAAAACTTAATCAAAATCATTAGTAACATCAAATGTTATACTCAAATAGTTTTGTTAATCATCAAAATCCTCAATTGGGTCAACAATAAGCATCCGTCCAGTTGGGCTCTTGGTTGATCGGTAGGGCTTCACAGCCTCGATACTCAAGACCTTCAGGCGCTCTACATATGTCCTCCCAGAGCCCCGTCGGCCAAGGTGGCCAAACGGGTAATGCATCGGCTCTAGCGTTCTCGTCCCTGGAAATATAGCTGATATTAAAATGAGTAAAAAATGAGGTCTGTGATTGGACCTTAATCTGATAGCGGGATATGATATCATCCTGGGCCTCATACTCTCCAGCAACTTGTCTGAAGACGAGCTGGGATCAGTGAAATCTCTGAGGTATTTTACTTCTAGTATCTTGGCATGCCAAAACCCCAAAACCCCAAATGCACACTTGTACACTAAAAGAAAATACTGAAATAGCGATGCAAATTTAGCGACGCAATTATGCGTCGCTAAATTGCGACCACTTTGCGACGCCTCTGTGACAATAAAATATTGCAACGCCTTATCGATGCATTAGCGACTCAATTAACCAAAAAATTAAAAAAAATTAATTTTTTAATATTGCGACGCAAATAATACATCACAATATTTTTAAATTAATTTTTTATAAAATATAAATATCAAAAAAAATATTGCGACGCAACACAGTGCGTCGCAATATTTTTAAAAGAATTAAATATGTTAAATAGCGACGCATTAGCGACGCAATAAACCAGAAAATTAGAAAAATTATTTTTAATTTAGCGACGCACCAATTGCATCGCAAATAATTTAAATGAAATTAAATTTTATAAAATATAAATATTAGAAAAAATTATTGCGACGCAAATCAGTGCGTCGTAATATTTTTTTAAAAATTAAATATATTAAATAGCGACGCAATAAACCAAAAAATTAAAAAAATTATTTTTAATTTAGCGACGCACGAGTTGCGTCGCAAATAATTTAAATGAAATTAAATTTTATAAAGTATAAATATTAGGAAAAAATATTATGACGCAACTCAGTGCGTCGCAATGTTTTAAAAAAATTAAATATATTAAATAGCGACGCATTAGCGACGCAATAAACCAGAAAATTAGAAAAATTATTTTTTAATTTAGCGACGCAATAACTGCGTTGCAATTATTTTAAATAAAATTAAATTTTATAAAGTATAAATATGAGAAAAATAAATGCGACGTAACACAGTGTGTTGCAATATTTTTAAAAATTAATTATGTTAAATAGCGACGCATTAGCGACGCAATAAACCAAAAAATTAATTAGGAAAATTATGTTTTAATTTAGCGATGCACTTGTTGCATCGTAATTATTATAAATAAAATTAATTTTTATATAATATAATTATCATATTAATTAATTTCGATGCAACCCTTTGCATCGCAATGTATTTAAAAAAATTAATTATGTTAAATAGCGATCGGTCCAAAATCAATCGTGACCGATCGGAATAAGGGCTTGGATCGATCGCAACCCTTGGATCATCGCCGGTCGGACCGATCGCCATGATTCGAGATCGGTCGTGGCCGATCAGGATCAGGGCTTGGATCGATCGCAACCATCGGATTGTCGCCTATCGGATCGATCGCGATGGTCCGAGATCGTTCATCGCCGACCGGGATCGATCAGGGCTTTGATCGATGGCAACCATCGGATCGACGCTGAACAGTGCGATCGCCACGGTCCGAGATCGGTCATGGACGATCGGGATCAGAGCTTGGATCGATCGCAATCGTCGGAACCGTGCCGATCGGACCGATCGCCACGGTCCGAGATCGGTCATGGCCGATCGAGATAAGGGCTTGGTACGATCGCAACCGTCAGTTCATCAGCGATCTCGGACTGATCGCAACGGTCCGGGATCGGTCGTGGATGATCGGGATCAGGGCTTGGATCGATCGCAATCGTCGCCGATCGGATTGTTCGCCGTGGTTCGAGATCGGTCGTGGCAGATCACGATCAGGGCTTGGAGCGATGGCAACCATCGGATCGATGCCGATCGGTCCGATCGCCATGGTCCTAGATCGATCATGGACGATCAGGATCAGTGCTTGGATCGATCGCAACCGTCGGATCGCCAGTGATCTTGGACCGATCGCAACGGTCGGGGATCGGTCGTGGCTGATCGGGATCAGGGCTTGGATCGATCGCAAACGTCGGATCATTGCCGATGGGACCGATCGCCACGGTCTGAGATCGGTCGTGGCCGATCGAGATCAGGGCTTGGATCGATCGCAACCGTTGGATCGTCAGCGATCTCGGACCGATTGCATCGGTATGGAATCGGTCATGGCCGATCAGGATGAGGGCTTGGATCGATCGCAACCGTCGGATTGTCGCCTATCGGATCGATCGCGATGGTCCGAGATTGTTGATCGCCGACTGGGATCGATCAGGGCTTGGATCGATGGCAACCGTCGGATCGACGCCGATCGGTGCGATCGCCACAGTCTGAGATCGGTCATGGATGATCGGGATCAGGGCTTGGATCGATCGCAACCATCAGATTGTCGCCTATCGGATCGATCGCGATGGTCTGAGATCGTTGATCGCCGACCGGGATCGATCAGGGCTTCGATCGATGGCAACCATCGAATCGATGCCGATCGGTGCGATCGCCATGGTCTGAGATCGGTCATGGACGATCAGGATCAGGGCTTGGATCGATCGCAACCGTCGGAACCGTGCCGATCGGACCGATCGCCACGGTCCGAGATCAGTCGTGGCCGATCGGGATCAGGGCTTGGTTCGATTGCAACCGTTGGTTCGTCAGCGATCTCTAACTGATCGCAACGGTCCGATATCGATCATGGCCGATCGGGATGAGGGCTTGGATCGATCGAAACCGTCGGATCATCGCCGATCGGACCGATCGCCACGGTCCGAGATCGGTCGTGGCCGATCGGGATCACGGCTTGGATCGATCGCAACCATCGGATTGTCGCCTATCGAATCGATCGCGATGGTCCGAGATCGTTGATCGCCAACCGGGATCGATCAGGGCTTCGATCGATGGCAACCGTCGGATCGATGCCGATCGGTGCGATCACCACGGTCTGAGATCGGTCATGGACGATCAGGATCAGGGCTTGGATCGATCGCAACCGTCGGGGATCGTAGCCGTGGCTCGCCCTTGCATGGTAGGGACCTTGGTTGCCTAAATTTTTTTTTTTTACTTATAAATGATTTAAATGGTTGTTATTAACCTTAGTTGTGACCAAAAATATTTTAGTTATATATTTAGTAATACTAATATAGTTTTATTTTGTGGTTTCATTTAATGATTTACAAGACTTGTATAAGTCGGTCAAAAATGAGCGGGGCTCGCTCGTGGATGTATGCAAGGATAAAAGATGGCTTGCTTAATCCAGATTTTCTGAATGGATTGGAAGAATTTATCGCATTTGCATGTAGCCAACCTGACTGGATGGATGGCCCTAGGATTAGGTGCCCATGCAACTTCCACAGGTGTCAGAATAAAGCCTACAGAGATGTGGAAACTGTTAAGGTGCATTTGTGTAAGAAGGGGTTTGTTCCTGATTACTATGTTTGGTACTGTCATGGTGAACCAGAGGATATTCCAGCAGCTGTTATAGGCCAACAAGAGTCAATTCTCGTAGATGAACCATTTGTGAATTTAAACACATATGAACAAATGGTGATGAATGCATCGGGTAATGAATTCAATCAGAATACATTTATGGAAGAACCAAATCCAGAAGCACAGCAATTTTATGATATGTTGCGTGCTGCAAATCAAGAATTGTATCCTGGTTGTGAGGGTCATTCCCAGTTGTCTACAGCTGCTCGAATGTTGAATATTAAGGAAGAACATCGATTATCAGAAAAGGCGTTCAATTCTGTAGCTGGGTTAATCAAAGAAATTTTGCCAAATGACAATGTTGCGGCAGACAGTTTTTATGCAACAAAGAAGTTGTTGCATGGGCTTGGGTGCCTTATTGGAGCACAAATCTCATCGGCACAACTTGGATGTTATGCATATCGAGAAATTTTTTTTGATAACATATTTAACACGGTGCTAAACATCCCGAGAAAAATAAAAGATACTGCAAAGTCAAGAGAAGAACTTAATCAGTACTGCAGAAGAGGTGATTTGAGAAGGAGTGCCGATGGACCTATCCTAAAGCATGTTACACTCTTGACAGAAATTCACGAGAAGTTTTATGTAACTGGCTTAGAGGGTTAAAATTTTCAGATGGTTATGCCTCAAATATCGGTAGGTGTGTGGACATGCATAAGCTCAAGTTGTTCGGCATGAAGAGTCACGACTGCCATGTTTTCATGCAACGGTTATTACCTATAGCTTTTCGTGAGTTGCTTCCGCAACATGTCTGGAAGGCAATTACGGAGCTCAGCTTATTCTTCAAGGAGTTATCTGCCGCAGTCATTACTTCTGCATCCATGGCAAGGCTTGAGGAGGAAATTCAATTATTTTATGCAAGCTTGAGCGAATATTTCCTTCCAGTTTTTTTGACTCAATGGAGCATTTACGGTTCACTTGCCATACGAAGCGAGTATAGCTGGTCCCGTGCAGTATCGCTGGATGTATCCATTCGAGAGGTAAATATATACATCATTAAGATATGTTGACATTTCAAATATTATTTCATTGCTTGAAAAATTGGTTAATTTGTTGTTGCAACTTTACATATAGGTATCTTAAGAAGTTAAAAAATAATGTGCGTAATAAGGCAAGGGTTGAAGGTTCTATATGCAATGCACACTTGGTCGAAGAAGTTTCAGCTTTTGCCTCACATTACTTTGAGGGTCACGTCCACACGAGGAGCCAAAATCATGGTCGTAACGATGACGTATGTGTGGACGAAGGAGAAGCTAATGACTGTAGAATATCAATTTTTAAAGCTATCGGCCATTCATTTGGTGGGCAGAAGTCAAGAAATCTTGGCGATATGGAGTATAATGCAGCACATTATTACATCCTAATGAACTGTAGAGAAGTCGATCCATATATTGAGTAAGTGTATACTTCAATGCTAAATTGGAAATTTTAATTTAAATTACAATATACCATAAATTTAATTTCTAACATTAGTTTTCATCCTTTTCATCCTATAAGGATGTTTTGTGATAGACAACGACAGATGAATCCCGACATCAGTCAAGTTGCAATTGGGCAGAAATTAGAAACGGAGTTTGCTTACTGGTTTTATGAATTTGTGAGTAGTATCACTCAATCAATTTCGATAATGGCTATTTTTTTTTGAATTGGATGTCAATAGCTTATTAATTTATAGGTCAACGGTCCGTGGTCCACAACCGACAATATTTTCATTAAATGTCTATCGCAATGGCCATTGAAGACCGTAACAACCTCTACTGGCTATTTTGTAAATGGGTACAAATTTCAGATTGAACGATTAGCAGCTTCAAGAGGCACGCAGAACTGGGGCGTGTGTGTGAAAGGAGAAAGTGTTGGAGCAAATATGCAGGATTATTATGGAAAGTTAGTAGAGGTGGTTGAAGTTGAATATCCCGGTTGGCCTATGAAACGAACCGTATTGTTTCGTTGTGATTGGTTCGATCCGATAGTTCCTGTGGGCAAAAGGGTTCATAACGACTATAATTTGGTTGAAGTGAACCATCGACGAAGATTGCAGAAATATGACCCATTCATCCTTGCATCCCAAGCTCAGCAAGTCTTTTACTGCGGATATCCAAGTTTGCGCAACAACAAGCGAGATTGGTGGGCCGTTTCTAAAATCGTCCCACGTTCAACAATCGTATTAGAGGAGAGTTCATCAAGTCAATCAGCCGAGTTCCCTGCATTTTAAGAGGATGAGATGGAAATGCATGCAATTGAGGATGACACAAGGGCTCCTGAAACATCACTTAGAGATCCAAATGGTGATGTCCAAGAAATTGCGGATGCAAATGTTCGGTTTCCTTCCGATGATAATGAAACTGATTCGCAATCCGATACGGCATCGGATGTTGAACCAACATTTCACGAAACAAATGACACCGATTAAACATAGAGGTTTTTTAAAATTTAACTTTTTTTATAAGTGTTCAAATCTTACATAGTCAATCATTAATCGTAATTTAATTGTGTGAATCTTTAGTATTTTCAGTATGACGGGCAGAGGTAGATCTACCGACGACAGACGGAGTGAGCAGGGACGTAGCCCTACTACATCAGATCACATGAGCGTCGGAGATGGATCTCCAGCAGTGGCGCAGCCTTCGATCTCTCCAGCAGTATTACCATCCAGCCGATCGGCACATACCTCCGAGAGTTCTTCCACCATCGGCCGCACTGTACTTGGACTTGATGCTCAGGGGATGTAAGTATATACTAATTAAAAATATATGTTTATGTTTTTAAGTCAATTACTTATAAACATGCATTTTTTTAACAGATTCATTGAGCAGCATCATGTATCCAGCCACATCAGCGCCGTATTTCAGAGGCGTGCAGATCCCAGTGGCTACGATTGGCGCCACGTATCTCCAGTCACGATGGAGTTTTATTTTTCTGAGTTTCAGGTAAACTTATTAAATACAATTTATCAGTGATATAAAATTTCTTACACTTAATAAATTCAGAAACTAACTATTTATTTTAATGCAGAAAAAGTTTACGTGGGATCCTGCCAGCCATGATGCCATTAGGGCAGCATGGGAGGCTCTGATGCGACGCCGATACTCCGACATGCTTCATCGTTGGAGGTCATCGGGTCAGCGTCCTGCGCACGTGCCAGAGGGTATTTGGCATGAGTGGCAGCAGGCCTGGGTGTCCGATGGCTGGCGCAGGAGGTCCGCATCAGCCAGCACGAACTGCCGATCTGAGAAGGGCGGTCCTGGCACGGGTCTCTCCCGCCATACTTCGGGCTCCATTTCGATTCAGGAGCACAGACGGCGTATGGTAAGAAAACATAAATATTTTAATTACTATTTTAGTTATTTACAAATATTTGTATTAATATCTTTTTTTTTGTTATAGTCTGAGCAGGAGGGCGGAGATCCTGGTGAGTTTCGTCTATTCAGGCGACACACACCAGGAGGGACAGTTCCTGGGTCGACACGCGATCACGGGAGGTTGCGGTAAGAAATTAGATTTATGTAGTATCTGTTTAATTTCTAAAATTTTATTTTGAGAAATTTATTAACTCATTTATTGTTGATTTCATAATTTCAAGACACGAGTCGAGGAGCTTCGCTCCCAGGCATCGCAGGTCGACTCTACTGATGGGGAGACGCCCGTCGAACTCTCAGTAGAGGAGAGTCGGCGTGTGTTTTTGGAGGCTGTTGGTGCCCAGCCATGAGACCGCAGGGTCTATGGTCTGGGCACTAGAGCTTCTACATATTTTCCCATCAGGCCTCCAGCTCGCGAGCTTCTAGTGATCTTCCTCCCGAGCGGTTACACGACCTTCGCAGATCTATTGCAGAGGAGGTTCGCCAGGAGGTCGAGCAGATTTTGAGGATCGTATGCGAGGTCGGGATCAGGAGATTGCAGACATGCGAGATGAGATGCATTATTTGCGGGATATGGTTAGCCGCTTGTCGCAGAGTCTTCAGCCTCCACAGCCTCCACAGCCTCCACGTGATCGTCCAGATTCTTGATGTATTTTTTTTTCTTTTTTTATGTTGTAAAAACTTCAAAATTTTAATATATGAATTATTTTTGGAAATTTATTATTGTTTGGATTGAGTGAAAAATGTTTCTATCAATATTTAGATTTAACGAAATTGTATTAACCGTTTTAATTTTTAATTTTTTATATTTTTTAAAAAATTTAATTTGCGACGCATTAGCGATTGAAATTGCATCGCTAATATTTTTAAAATATTATTATTAAATATTACGATGCAATGACCTGGCATCGCAATAATTTAAAAATAAATTTAATAGCGACGCATTAGCGACTAAAATTGCGTCGCTATTATATCTAAAATATTTTTAATAAATATTGCGACGCAATGACCTTGCGTCGCAATATTTTAAAAAATTTTTTATTTGCGACGCATTAGCGACTCAAATTGCGTCGCTATTATACCAAAAATATTATTATTAAATATTGCGACGCAGCTAGATGCATCGCAATATTGCGACGCAATTTAGTGCGCAATATTTAATAATAATTTTAAATATTAAATATTAATTTTAAATTTAGCGATGCATTTGGCTACGTCGCAATATTGCGACTCAATGTTGCGTCGCAAAGCGTCGCAATATTGCGACGCAATTGCGACAAATGGGTATTGCGACGGACATCTGAGCGACGCCGTCATTGCGTCGCTATTGCGTCGCAATAGCATGTTTAGTGACGCAATTGCGACGCATTTGGGCATCGCAATATTTTATTTCTCTTGTAGTGGTAGGGGTTCAGCCTCATCTGGAATCGGCAGAGGTTGTCGAAGGTCTTCGTTAGGTCAGCAACATGATCGTTGGTGTGGAAACATTTGGTCATCATGTCATCCATGTACACCTACATCTTACATCCAATTTGGTCCTCAAAGACCTTGTTCATCAGTCTTTGGTATGTGACCCCTGCATTCTTTAGTTCGAAGGGCATTACCTTGTAGCAGTAGATACCCTTATTAGTCACAAATGAAGTAGCCTCCTCATCCGTTGGGTTCATCCTGATCTGGTTGTACCCAGGGAAGGCATCCATGAAGCTGAGTATCTCGTGGCCGGACGTGGCATCCACCAATTGATCGATCCTAGGTAGCGAGAAGCTATCTTTGGGGCACGCTTTGTTGAGGTTGGTGATGTTGACGCACATTCTCTAGCTCCAACTGGCCTTGCGGACCGTCACTACATTGGCCAGCCAGTCTGGATAATGCATCTTTCGAATGTGGCCGACAACAATTAGCTTGTGGACCTCCTCGTCAATGGCCTTCTATCGTTCGGAGGCAAAGCTCCTCTTCTTTTGTCGGACTGGACGGCACCCCAGGTTGATGTTGAGTTGGTGGGCGATTACCTCTGTTGGTATGCCTGGCATGTCAAACACTGACCGAGCGAAGATGTCCAAATTGGTCCGTAGGAAGGCGAGAAGTTGGTCTCACGCATCCTCATGAAGAAGAGCCTCGACTTGGACCATCCTCGCCGGATCCTCCCCCAGCGGGAAGGTCAACAAATGCTTGGCTGGCTCCCTCCTCTTCTCCGAATCTTAGGCACCTGCGGAGCAATCACCCCTAGGGGCTTGGAGCTGCATGATAATAGAGCGGCACTGGGTTTCGCTCCCCACGCATCTCTCTAATTTTCCTACTGGTGGAGAATCTTACAAGTAGCCTCTTCCTGGAGATGAAAGCATCTAGGAGATTCAAATCGAGTCTTCTAAGGATGGCATTGTAGGCCAAGGGAACTCGGACGACTAGGAACTTAATGAAGACCGTGCTCTGGCACGGCGGCATCTCGGCCATGATCGGGAGGGTGATCTCCCCCTTCACTCTCACAGAGCCCATTAGGGGCGTAGTCACAAGCTGAAGGAAGCCGAGGGATAAGTTCATTCGAACAAAAGCGTCGTAACTGAGAATGTCGATCGAACTTCCATTGTCAACCAAAATTCTTTTTACAGGATGTTTTGCGATCGTTATGGATACAACAACGCTGTCATCATTATTATTAACTACCCCTTCTAGGTTTCCTTTAAAAAGAGAACTACATAATCTATCCCTTCATCTCCCCATGGCCTTTTGGAAGTATCGCCTGCCCCCTAGGAAATCATGGCCATGGTTTTCTCGGTTGGGGCATTGTTGACACCGACCTGGGAAGGCGAAGGTGTCGATGGGCCTGATGCAGTCGAGTTTCCCCTCTGGATGTACTTCCCTAGGTGGCCGCACTGCATGAGGTCCTTGATCACCTTCTTCAGTTGGCGGCAGTCTTCTGTATCATGGCCATGGTCCCAGTGGAAGCTGTAGTAGAGGTTTTTATTACGGGGTTCCTAGCTTCGAGGGAGGAGGGCACTGAAGATACGATTCGCCCTCAATTTTTATCAGGATGTTGGATATCGGGGCGAGCAGAGGGGTAAAGGGCCCCTTTCTGAGGGCAAGAGTCCATGGTCGGTTGTCTAGCCGGCGAGGAGGCTTAGGCCTCCTAGGTCGAGCCTCTACGGGCTCGGGATGGGCTTGCTTCTTACTGGACCCTCCATCAGCCTCCCTTCGGAAAGAATCTGCCTCGTCAGCATGGATGTACTTTTACGCATGGCTCAGCAACTCGGCATTGGAACCAGGGGGCTTCTTGTCGAGGGAGTAGTCAAAGCGGGAAGGGTGGAGTCCTTGCTTCAAGGCCAAGGTGGCCATAGAGTCTTTAAGATTGTAAACTTCGAGCGCAGCCTCCTTGAACCGCATCACAAAGTCCGTCAGGGACTCGCCACTCCTCTGCTGAACGATGAATAGGCTATCGGCCACCCGAAGGATCCTCCGGCATGCATCGAAGTATGCCAGGAAGGCTCTCTCAAGCTGTCGAAAGGAGTTGATGCTGCGCGGTAGTAGGCGGGAGTACTAAGCACGTGTAGTCTTCCGAAGGGTGATCAGGAAGGCGATGCAAAGGAGAGAGTCAGTCGCCCCCTGAACCTGCATGAGGACCTTGTAGCTCTCTAGATGGTCCAGAGGATCAGTGGTGCCATCGTAGGGGTCCAGCAAGGGCAGGCGGAACCAGTTTGAGATTGGCTCCTCCATGATACGATGAAACAGTGGGGGGCGGCTATCGTAGTCCGTCTCTGGTGGGTTGGTGATTCTGCGGCTGAGCTCCTCTAGCCACTATTGTACTCATCTAGTCGTCGCTCGGTCTGGAGAGCGATCCGACTGTCGAAGGACCCCTCCCGCAAAGATTCCAAGGACAGGGAAGGATGGCGCCGAAGATGATTCCCTCGCTCAGTCTCCTTCCTATGCCGCCGCTTAGGGGAAGCGCTAGCATGGTAGGAGGGTGACCGAGGCCCCTTGGAGGCCTCCCAGTGGGGGTGCCTAGGTGAGACACGATGGCGGCGGGGCTCCCGCCGAGGGGATCTCCTGCAGGTGGACTGCTGACTAGGTTGAGCCATCCTCGCACCCGACGACGGTGGCCTTGGGTGCTATCGTGCGGCCGCCGGTTGTTGTTGCAGATCCTAGACCGCTGCCATAAGTTATTAGATGTTATCGAGACGTTACCGTTTGGCAGAGGATAGGTGGCCATGCTAACAAGGACAGGTCACAACCACCTTTGAGTATGTCAGGGGTGGCCCTGCCTGCCAGTCCTCTGCCAAACATGGTGCCATAGATGGTAGATGGGCCTAGTCATGTCAGGCATGCACCATAACTGGTAGTGGCCACGCGCGATTGTAGGTGCTAGTGGGCCACGTAGCGGTGACAAGTGGTTGTTGGGCCACATGGCGGTTGCAGGTGCCGAGGCCATGGATGTCAGCTCCCCCTTCTCTCTTGGGCCACTGATAGCACACCTGCACACCTATGGTAATCGGATAGAGTTTTTGTTGACCCAATTAAGGATTTTGATGATTAACAAAACTATTTGAGTATAATATTTGAAGTTACTAATGATTTTGATTAAGTTTTTCAGCTTATAAGTCGATTTAATAATCAAAATCATGAGTCAAATCAAGTTCTGGTTTGAATCTAATGTCAAGGTAAGATTGCAGACATTAGAGTCGACACATGGAATCGCAGAGTCGACTCCAAAAATTGGCACGGACTTAGAGTCGACTCCAGGACTGTTAGAGCCGACTCCAACAGAAAAGATAGAACGATGGTTTTTCAGGCCACGACTTAGAGTCGACTCCCAGACTGTTAGAGTCGACTCCAGAAGATTTTTGTATCGACCCCAGAAAAGTCAAAGACAACTTCAATTCAAGCGGGTTAAAGATTTTCAAGTTAGAGCCGACTCCAGAAAAGTTAGAGCCGACTCCAGAATGTCAGACGCGACTCCAGAACTGTCAGAACGACTCTAAACTTTATCTTTATCTTTTTAAATCCCAACGGCTATTGCTATTTTTGGTTCTAATCCTTCTTACACTTGTTTCTAACGGATAGTTTTAAACTATTTATGGATTAATCGGGATCTATAAGAAGAGGGTTTGCTGCATCCGAAAAAAGAGTGACAAAAAGAAAAGAATAGAGAGAAATCTGTGAAATCTATCAGAAAATCAAAAGAGAAAAGAGGAAAACTCGAAAGGAAAGATCATACTGATTCTCCAAAAGAAAAGAGAGAGATTCCAAGCTTTTGTTGTTCTATTTCGAAGAAATCTCAAGGGAAGAAGGAAGCCCTAGTTTTCTGATCTTCTGAGTCTCAAGAGCACCTTGAAGGAAGACCCACTCAAAAGAAGAAAAGGAGCAAGCCACCAAGATCTGCAAATCAGGCTTTGATTCATATCTTTTTATTTCTATTTCATTATTGTATATTTACTCATTGGAGGAGCTATTTATCTTGTAAAACAAATATTGTTTGCTGGGTCAATCTGGTGATTGATTCAGTTGAGGCTGTTAGCCTTGTGCAAGCATTAGCTTGTGGTGTTAGGTTTTGTGCTGGTGAGCCTTAAAAACCAGCTGGGTTCGTTGTGCACCCGGGAAAACAACAAGTTCAAGTTGTGAGCTTGCAAAACAACTCTGCTGTAATCAGATTGATTATAGTGTGGACCCAAGAGGTACTTGGGAGTGGACGTAGGTGTAGGTACACCGAACCACTATAAAATCTTCTGTGTTTGCCGTGATTGTCTCTTTATCTTTAACTCTCTATTTGTGCATATTCTGTTTTAATTTGTGTGAATCTAAGTTTTTATTTCCGCTGGGGGTTATTTTTAAAAGAGTTTAAATTTTTGAAAAACCCAATTCACCCCACCTCTTGGGTTGCTATCTGGACCAACAATTGGTATCAGAGCTAGTGCTCATTTGATTTGATCTAACGATCAAGAGTCAAAGATCCACATGGCAACTCAAGCTGGTTCATCTTTTTCCGAAGGCCAATCTACTAATAGACCACCCTTGTTTAATGGTTCAAACTATGGTTATTGGAAGGCTAGAATGAAAATTTTCATTCAAGCACTTGACTATGATCTATGGAGCATTATAGTCAATGGACCACACACACCCACTGATAGAGTTAATGGCATGGAGATTCCTAAACCGAAAACGGAATGGGATGAACATGATAAAATATTGGCACAACTTAATGCCAAAGCAATGAATGTTTTATACTACTCATTAGATGCAAATAAATTTAATCGTATATCTATTTACATTTCTGCTAAGAAAATCTGGGATAGACTTGAGGTTACCCATAAGGGAACAAATCAAGTCAAGGAATCCAAGATTAACATGCTAGTTCATAAGTATGAATTGTTTAAAATGGATGCATGTGAATCTATTGCTGATATGTTTACAAGATTTACTGATATAATTAATGGTTTAAAAAGTCTTGGTAAATCTTATGATAATTCTGACCTTGTGAGAAAGGTTTTGCGTTCCTTGCCTAGGACTTGGGAAGCTAAAGTGACTGCAATACAAGAGGCAAAGGATCTAAGTACCCTACCCTTAGAAGAATTATTGGGATCCTTGATGACTCATGAGCTTCAAATTAAGCAACATGTTGATGATGATGAGTCAAAGAAGAAGAGGACTATGACTCTTAAGATTTCTGAATATATGGAAGAGCCTCATGAATCTGAAGATGAAAGTGATGATGAGGACATGGCACTCATCACAAGTAAATTTAAAAGATTCATGAAGAAGAAGAAGTTTGAAAAGAAAAAGCCCTTTGCAAGAAAAGATGAGGACAAGGGCAAAGAAAAAGAAGTTATTTGTTTTGAATGTAAAAATCTAGGTCATTTTAAATCTGAATGCCCTCAACTAAAGAAAGGCACCCGAAAATTCAAAAAGAAGGCAATGATGGCCACATGGAGTGATTCGGAAAGCTCAAGTTCCGAAGAGGAAGAAAAGAGTGAAATGGCCAATCTATGCTTCATGGCGGACAATGATGAGGTAAGTCCGAGTTTTCTTGATGATTTTACTTTCGATGAATTGCATAGTACTTTTTATGAATTAATGGATGATTTTGCGAACTTAAGTTCAAAGAACAAAGATTTGAAAAATCAAATGCAAAAACTATCCTTAGAAAATGAAAAGCATGTTGTAGATAAAGAACTTTTGATAAAAGAAAATGAAAGCTTGAAAAATGAAGTTGATAGACTTAAACCTATAGTTGATAAATTCACTCTAAGCTCTATCAAACTTAATATGATTTTGGATAATCAAAAAGCTATTTTTGATAAAGCTGGATTAGGATATAATCCACTTAAAAAGCAAAAATCTTTGAAGAATATTTTTATACATGATGAAAAATCATCAAATATTACTTGTTTTAAATGTGAAAACAAAGGACATAAATCTTATATGTAAATCGCCACATAATAAGAGAAAGATGATTTGGGTTCCCAAAGGAACAATATTTAATGCATCTAACCATAAAGGACCCAAGAAGGCTTGGGTACCTAAAATTAAGACATGAATGTTTTGCAGGAGTGTCTTGCAGCCATCAGACTGAAAAGAAAATGGTACATGGATAGTGGTTGCTCAAGACACATGACGGGTGACAAAGATCAATTCATCACCCTTGAATCAAAAAGAGGTGGAGTAGTTACTTTTGGTGATAATGGTTAAGGCCATATCATGGGTATTGGTAGGATTCAAATTACTCCATCTACTCATATTGATAATGTTTTATATGTCGATGGACTTAAACATAATTTGATAAGTATTAGCCAACTGTGTGACAAAGGTTTCAAAGTTTCCTTTGAAGCTTCTGTTTGCACTGTTACTAATCCCATTGATAACAGCATTATTCTTGTTGGTAAACATTATGGCAATGTGTACTTAATTGATTTGAGTAATTTATCTCCAAGTAATCATTGCTTAGTTGCTAATAATGCTAAGATGAATGAGATTGGTTGGCTATGGCACGGTAGATTAGGTCATGCAAGCACACACCTAATTTCTAAACTATTGAAAATGGATCTAGTTAAAGGTATTCCTAGCTTAAATTTTGAAAATAATCGAATATGTGAAGCATGTCAATTTGGAAAACAAACAAGAATTTCTTTCAAATCTAAGAATGTTGTTGCAACTACTAGGCCACTAGAGCTACTACACATGGACCTTTTTGGACATACTAGAACCACAAGTCTAGGAGGAAAGAAATATGGTCTGGTGATAGTAGATGATTACTCTAGATTCACTTGGGAAATGTTTTTGGCTCACAAAGATGAGACTTTCTCAATATTCCTGAAATTCGTTAAGAAAGTCACAAATGAGAAAAACACTACCATAGTGTCTATTAGAAGTGATCATGGAACTGAATTTGAAAATCACTTATTTGAAAAATTCTGTTTTGAAAAAAGCATACATCATAACTTTTCAGCACCTAGAACACCGCAACAAAATGGAGTTGTAGAAAGAAAGAATAGGACTTTAGAAGACATGGTCCGTACCATACTATGTGAAAGCCAACTTCCAAAATATTTTTTGGCGGAAGCTATAAACACAGCATGTTACATTCTAAATAGAGCCCTGATTAGACCTATCCTTAAGAAGACTCCCTATGAACTTTGGCATAATAGGAAACCAAATTTAGGTTATTTTCATGCATTTTTTTGTAAATGTTTTATTCATAACAATGGTAAGGATAATCTTGGGAAGTTTGATGCAAAGTCTGATGAAGGTATTTTCCTAGGATATTCTACATCTAGCAAGACATATAGAGTATTTAATAAGAGAAGCTTAGTTGTAGAAGAATCCATTCATATAATGTTTGATGAGTCTTTAGCATCAAGTTCAGATAAAATTGATGATGAGGAAGATACATCTTTGATTGAAAGAGGTATTGAAAAATTAAATGTATCTTCAGATCAAGAACCTGAAACTAAGGATGATGACTCACCTAAGGATGATGGTATTGATACTGCTCATAATGATAAAGATCTACTTAGAGATTGGAGATATGCTTATGGTCATCCTAAAGACCTAATCATAGGTGATCCATCTCAAGGTGTAAGGACTAGATCATCAATGAGAAATATCAATAATCATCTTGCATTTGTATCTCATATAGAACCTAAAACTATAGAGGAAGCTGAGAAAGATAGTTATTGGATGTTAGCAATGCAGGAAGAGTTAAACCAATTCACTAGGAACCAAGTTTGGACCCTAGTAGATAGACCTAAAAACCACCCTATAATAGGATCTAAATGGGTTTTTAGAAATAAATTGGATGAAAATGGATTGGTAATTAGAAATAAGGCTAGATTAGTTGCAAAAGGATATAATCAAGAAGAAGGTATAGATTTTGATGAAACTTTTGCACCTGTTGCTAGATTGGAAGCCATTAGGCTACTACTTGCATTTGCATGTCATATGAATTTCAACTTATTTCAAATGGATGTTAAAAGTGCATTTTTAAATGGTTTTATAAATGAGGAAGTTTATGTTGAACAACCTCCTGGTTTTGAAGATCATGAATTTCCAAACCACGTCTTCAAACTACACAAAGCACTTTATGGTTTAAAGCAAGCACCTAGAGCTTGGTATGATAGATTAAGTAAAATTTTAATTAAAAATAATTTTTCTAGAGGAAATGTTGATAAAACCTTGTTTCTAAAAAGAAAAGAAAAGGATTTATTAATTGTTCAAATTTACGTTGATGACATTATATTTGGTGCTACTAACAATCTCCTTTATTAAGAATTTGCTAAGTTAATACAGGGAGAATTCGAGATGAGCATGATGGGAGAACTAAACTTCTTCCTTGGACTTCAAATCAAACAAGAGAAAGCAGGGATTTTCATTAACCAAACAAAGTACACAAAGGAAATACTCAAAAAGTTTGGTATGGAATCTGCTAAACCTCTTGGTACGCCAAAGAGTCCCTCATGCAAGCTGGACAAGGATGAAGAAGGTAAGAATGTAGATCAGAAGCATTACCGAGGTATGATCGGATCACTTCTTTACCTAACGGCAAGTAGGCCATATATCAAGTTTTCTATTTGCTTATGTGCAAGATATCAATCTAATCCTAAGGAATCACATTTATTTGCTGTTAAAAGAATCTTTAGATACTTAAATGGAACTAAAAATGTAGGATTATGGTATTCTAGAGACTCAACCTTAAAATTGATTGCTTATTCTGATTCTGACTATGCTGGTTGTAAATTAGATAGAAAGAGTACAAGTGGGGCATGCCAACTTTTAGGAAGTAACTTAATCTCATGGTTTAGCAAGAAGCAAAATTCGGTTGCATTATCCACTGCTGAGGCAGAGTATGTTGCAGCTGAAGTTGCTGTGCTCAAATCCTTTGGATTAAGCGATAACTTGAAGATTATGGTATCACACTTGATAAAATTCCTATTAAATGTAATAATACTAGTGCCATTAATCTAACTAAGAATCCAATTCAACATTCAAGAACTAAACACATAGAAATTAGACATCACTTTATTAGAGAACATGTAACTAACAAAGATGTTTGTCTTGAATATGTTAATACTAATGATTAATTAGCTGATATTTTTACCAAACCTTTGAGTGAGGAAAGATTTTGTTATCTTAGAGGAGAATTAGGAGTTTGTGATCCTTTAGAATAATTTTCTGAAACTCTTAAGGACAACAACTATCTAGACTTTATTAATTTCTTGAAAATCCTCTATGTCCAATAAGGAAATTTATCTAGAAATTTGATTTATTGTTTCCCCAATTGTTAAGGAACACTTATCTAGAGTTTGATGATTAATTTGATTAGTTTTAGATCCTTAAAATTTAAATTTTTCACTGAAACTGTTGTGGAGTCGACACCTAGTTTGTGGAGTCGACACCTTCACATTTTGATGTTCTGTCTGGGCAATTAGAGCCGACTCTGGCTTCTATAGAGCCGACTCTAATTCGCTGACAGATTTTCTGGTTCGGAGCCGACACCTCATTTTTGGGAGTCGACTCTAAGTGGAACTAGGTCAAAATAAAAAAGGCGGAGTCGACCCCAAACGAAACCTATCGTCTCCTGAACCCTTCCAAAACCGTTCCAAACCGATTTCAATCCCTTCAAATCCCTCAAATTTCTCAATAACTCATTCCAATCGAATCCCATGTCTCCTAAAAGGCGTGCAATTGTTGGAGGTTCGGCCGTTCCCATGAGAAAAAGGATGATTTGGAGGCAAGCGACGTCGTCTTCTTCATCTTCCACTCAAGATGACTCTCTACCCTCACCATCTTCTCCACGGGTAGACCAATTAGCGGGTAAGGCCATTACTACCGGAAGAAAAGTAGATTTTGACTTTTTTGCTTCGGAGGGCTTCACTATTGGACGTTTGTTGAAGGAAATGGGATGGGAGAAAGTCTGTTCTTTGGATGTCCCTACATACCCTGCCCTTGTGAGAGAATTTTACAATGATTTATGTAGAGGAGAGGGAGGCTTAGTGAGTTTTGTAAGAGGAACTAAAGTGATTATCACTGCCGAGACTCTTGGAAATCTATTGGAAATGCCTACTATTGGTCTAATTGAATATCAACATGAAGATAGAGGAGGTTCCCTATCTAGGATGTTAGGGAGAGAAGTTTCTGAGTTTGAAGAAATCATGGCTAATCAACTTAATTTGGAACTCAGGTTACTTCACAATATTTGTGAAAGAATTTTATTTCCTAAAATTGGAAGGTTTGAGTATGTCTCAGAGCGAGACATCTTGTTGATGGACTGTAATCTCACTGGAAGACCTGTTAATCTTGCCGGTATGATGATTGGTTATATGGCAGAAGCAGCAACTAAGAAGATATCAACACTGTCGTATGGTATGATACTAACCTTAGTCTTTAGAAGCCAAGGTGTGCTAATAATGGATAATGAGCCACTAAGAAAATTAAGGCATACTGATTACTATAGTGTCTCTACAATTCACCGCATGGGCTTCAGAAAAGAGAATGAAAATTGGATAAAAAGAGGACAAGAGACCAGAGCGGAAGAAGTTAGAGTTGAGGAGGTCAAAGGAGAGGATATTCCTGGACCATCTACTGCTGGACCCTCAGTGGCTGGACCAAGCACTCACCCTCCACATCAGTCAGCTTTGGCATCTGGAAGATTTTTTGAGGAGCAAATAGGTCAGCTCAGAGCTTTACTGGCTGAGTATGATAGTCAAAGGATAAATGAGATGTATCAGTTGAGAGAGGAGTTCAATCAGTTGAAGGAAGAGATCAATTCAAGGCTTGACGTGATTTCTTTTTCCATTGGCAACTCGGTAGAATCCTTTAGTGCTGATCTTCATAAGATTTTTGAAAGGATGGAAGGCATTGCAGACGGTTCTGGAACTTATCTTCATGCTACCTGTCAACTAAAGAAAGATATCGACCTCGCCGTTTCTCAAATTGAAGCTTGTCTTGAAAGTTTTAAGAAGACTCAAAAAGATGATATTATGGAAATAATTGGACATTTGAAGAAAATTGTGTATAAGCATGTTTGATTTTGATATCCTGTCTTATCCTATTTTGTATCTTAGGATTTCTGAGTTTTCTTTAACATACTTGAATATGTCACTTTACTGTGAATGTACTTGAATTGACACATGTAATGAATCTTGCATTAGAATACAATTACACTTTTATTGCAAATTTATCTATGATTGATTGATTGAATTTCAATGAATAAGTTTACTATCTCTATGATTAATTGAACCAACGACCCCGCTCTGATAACCTTTTTTATTGTATTTAAAATTCATCTTATTGCTGATAACAAAAAAGGGGGAGAGATAATTGTATATGCATAAAAGAGAAAGAGAAAGAGAATGAAAGAATATAAGATTTTTTTTGCATATCTACAAAGGGGGAGAAAATTTTTGAGATTCTAATAAAAAATGTTCAATTGAATTCAGTTTATCTACATAGGGGGAGTTATTCAATGCAGGGGGAGCTTAATAATTTTTTCATATAAAAGTTAAATCATCTTGATTGATGTTTATTATAGAACTCAAGCATATTTGTTAAAAGTTCATTTTGAAAATTGGCATCAAATTTTATGTTAGGAAGTTTCAAAGCTTTAACAGTGTCTATAACTCTTAGTTCAAATGAATTTTTGATGCATATACTCAAAGTTTTTGTCATCATCAAAAAGGGGGAGATTGTTGACCCAATTAAGGATTTTGATGATTAACAAAACTATTTGAGTATAATATTTGAAGTTACTAATGATTTTGATTAAGTTTTTCAGCTTATAAGTCGATTTAATAATCAAAATCATGAGTCAAATCAAGTTCTGGTTCGAATCTAATGTCAAGGTAAGATTGCAAACATTAGAGTCGACACATGGAATCGCAGAGTCAACTCCGGAAATCGGCACGGACTTAGAGTCGACTCCAGGACTGTTAGAGCCGACTCCAACAGAAAAGACAGAACGATAGTTTTTCAGGCCACGACTTAGAGTCGACTCCCGAACTGTTAGAGTCGACCCTCCAGTTCAAGAGTTAGAGCCGACTCCAGAAAAGTTAGAGCCGACTCCAGAATGTCAGACGCGACTCCAGAACTGTCAGAACGACTCTAAACTTTATCTTTATCTTTTTTAATCCCAACGGCTATTGCTATTTTTGGTTCTAATCCTTCTTACACTTGTTTCTAACGGATAGTTTTAAACTATTTATGGATTAATCGGGATCTATAAGAAGAGGGTTTGCTGCATCCGAAAAAAGAGAGACAAAAAGAAAAGAATAGAGAGAAATCTGTGAAATCTATCAGAAAATCAAAAGAGAAAAGAGGGAAAACTCGAAAGGAAAGATCATACTGATTCCCCAAAAGAAAAGAGAGAGATTCCAAGCTTTTATTGTTCTATTTCAAAGAAATCTCAAGGGAAGAAGGAAGCCCTAGTTTTCTGATCTTCTAAGTCTCAAGAGCACCTTAAAGGAAGACCCACTCGAAAGAAGAAAAGGAGCAAGCCACAAAGATCTGCAAATCATGCTTTGATTCCTATCTTTTTATTTCTATTTCATTATTGTATATTTGCTCATTGGAGGAGCTATTTATCTTGTAAAACAAATATTGTTTGCTGGATCAATCTGGTGATTGATTCAGTTGAGGCTGTTAGCCTTGTGCAAGCATTAGCTTGTGGTGTTAGGTTTTGTGCTGGTGAGCCTTGAAAACCAGCTGGGTTCGTTATGCACCCGGGAAAACAACAAGTTCGAGTTGTGAGCTTGCAAAACAACTCTGCTATAATCAGATTGATTATAGTGTGGACCCAAGAGGTACTTGGGAGTGGACGTAGGTATAGGTACACCGAACCACTATAAAATCTCCTGTGTTTGCCGTGATTGTCTCTTTATCTTTAACTCTCTATTTGTGCATATTCTATTTTAATTTGTGTGAATCTAAGTTTTTATTTCCGCTGGGGGTTATTTTCAAAAGAGTTTAAATTTTTGAAAAATCCAATTCACCCCCCCTCTTGGGTTGCTATCTGGACCAACAGTTTTACAAGTCTTTATGTAGTGCTCCATAAAGAGCTAGAGAACCCCAACAAATTATCATAAGTGGCAGATACACAAAAACATATCCTATTAAAAACTTTTTATTATCAGCTCAATTATATATGCACATCACTCAAATCAATACTAAGCATCAACCTGCTCATATAATATTTTTCATAACATTCCTCATGTAGTTTACAATATCACATTCACAATCGACATAAACATCATAAGTACATACATCATGCTCATAATTTTCTTCAAAACATAAGTCTCATATTCATATCGAAAAAGGTCTGATGCATCATTACATCTCACTGTACACATACACATATACAATATACAAATATCATCCCACCATATCTCAATATATATGGCTATCATCTATGCACCCTTACATCCAAGTAAGCTTCACCAGCTAAAGGTCTGGTCCTGCTAATCCTGTGATCCTAGCAGAAATACTCACTGATCTGAAAGAATATTTCAATCAAAGAGGGGTGAGACCTAAGTCCCAGTGATTGGATAACCATCTAACCATGGAGAAATAGAGAACCATAACCTCATATTTTCAACTGTATGCTGATACTATATAGCTTGTATAACTCAAAGTATATTTTTAACATGATATCAGATAAAATAAAATGTAGTTTATTCTTCAAATAATATACCAGTACTAAAATACTATACAATACTTTCCACTGAAAGATAACTCATTAAGATAAAAATCCATGCATTACAATATGAAGATATGCATTCTTTATCTATAGTCAGACTTTCTTTATTAAATTCTTAGATTTCCATCGGGATCTACCTGCCCACTGGCATCTCATGTAAACTTTCCCTCTTGGATAATTACTTGGCCCACTGGCCCTTTTTAAATCATAGTATATGCTTTTAAATCTCATGCTACTGGGCTATGTTTGTAATGCCTTTGAGGTACTACTCTATAGTCGCCCTCCTGTAGGTGTACTTTCATTGGGTGCGTGACTAGCAACAGGATCCTCACACAAATAGCACCACTTACCTATGCGGTTCACCCGGTAAAGTGCTTTGTTCGTTAACCCTGGAACCTCGGGTTTTCTCTCTGCCCCCATGGGCTATATATATATAGTAACCAGCTCCACTAAGCTATGATTCATGCCCCCATGGGCTGCTTACAACCTGCCCCACTAGACTGGTCAAACGTGCACTCACCTCTGATCTGGGGTTCATCGTACGATCGAATCGCAAGGAGGTGCCGGCTCTATAGTAGTGTGCAATGCTCATGCCACAGTATAGTCTAAAGGGTGATCAGCCCCATAGCTGCCTGATGCTCAGTATGATACATACATCAAAATATATCATTTGAAAAGTTTTATCATGCAAATATGCCATGTATGCATCAACCATCCCCTCATCGAAACTCATGCTTATGTCTTTATGCTTAAAACTCATGATCAAAACTTATGCTTATTTCTTTATGCTTAAAATTCATGCTCAAAACTCATGTATCAGAATATCATGCACTAGGTTCTCATTTCTCAAATTTAAAACATACACAATACTCTACTAAACATAACATACCACAACTAGGTATTAGTCTCATTATACTAGCTCAAATTAACTTCTCATTGCTAGATGAGAAACCCACTCACCTTAGTAGGTTACTTCTCAACTGGTACTCAACTCCGGTTTTGGCTTCCTGAAATAACCCTCTTGACCTACGTCAACATACAGATACGATAGCTATTAGGATTACCTCCACACGAGGTTTTCCCATAAAACCATGCATGCATACATGATCTATCCTCTAATATCTTATTATTTTCTTCCATCCTTTCTTTACTCAAGATTACTTCCACTATTGCCTCAAAATATAAGAGTCTAAGAAAATTTAAAGTCATGCAAGTTCTAGGGAAGCTATAGCTTACCTGAAGCCAAGACAAATCCCAAGCTTTTCTTTCCTTTCCTCTTTCTTTCTCCTTTTCTTCTTCTTCCTCTTCCTCTCTTTTCTTCTCTTCTTTCTCTCTTTCTTTCTTTCTTATCTCTGGTTGAACCCACGCTTCCCTTTTTCTCTAATGACTTGAGGACCAAGTTACGGGTAACTTAGGGGCTAAGGCATGCCAATTTCCTATTTTTCCCTCAAATACTCTTAACGCACGCTTTTTGAAAAACATGTGACTCACTTATAACCATGATATTTTGCTCTTAGATTTTCTTTTCCAAATTGCCCTTAGCACAATTAGCAATTGCCATAGGAGCCTTTTCCAAATTTACCATGATAGCAATTTTTTTAATCAATTTATAGCCCAGATTATGATTTTTTATTTAAATAAATACTTTTATATAACATTTCTAAGAAAAAACCTCACCAACTTGAAGAGCTCGATTTTAGAAATCCAACGGTTCAAACAGCACTCAAATCAGACTTAAAATGGAATAAATATAAAATTTTCAAGATTTAACCCAAGAAATCTGTTGTCCTAGAGTCAGTTCTAACAGATTTAGAGTCGGGTCTCGGAAAAATTAGAGTCGGCTCCTGAAAATTAGAGTCGGCTTTAATACGCAGCAGAAATTCTAACCTTCTATTTTTTTAATAGAGTCGACTCTCCCTTCTGAATGTGTCAACTTTAAAGCGTGCCGGAAGTTCAAAACCGTGCAAGAGTCGACTCCACTCTAATTAGAGTCGACTCTAATTACTAAAAACATCCCTTAATGATAACACTCAAACAAAACTTTATTTTTCTTGTGATTTAAGCTTATTAAAACTTCATTCTCTCAATTTCTTAAATCAAACTCATTAGCATTCAAAAATTTACTCATTTACTTCAAAATTTCTCTTTTTACATTTATCAAATGGCCAATACGCACACACTTCATTGAAACCCTCCGACTTTCATTTCAAATAAAAAATGCCATTAATATTATCAATAAATTACAAGGTTTTCAGGATGTTACAATGGAAGACTCTGGAGCCGAGGCCAACGGGGCTCCAAGGTCCGAGGCCGAGGGGGACCTTGAAGTCCGAGGCCGAGGGGGACGCTGGTTGCTTAATCCGTTAGCTCTAACGTGGCTTGATCAGCCACATCAAATAGTAAGGATACGATGAAGGTATCATGTGATGGTGGTAGTGATAACGAAGAATAACAAATATGATGTAGAAAAGTAGTAGAATAGCAAAAATAATGGATAGAAAAGGATGATGTGGTAGCAAAGTATGATGAAGATGATAGTAAATAATGGTAACATAATGAATGATGAAAGTATAAATATAAAAGAAAATTATTTTATTTTAAAAATATAAATAATTTGATGATTTTTTTAAATTAATATATATTTGAAGAATTTAAAAATATTTTTATTTTTTATTTAAAAATATTAGATTTAAATATAGGGCCACTTGGGTCTATTTTTGGAGACCAAACTGTAGTAGATCCGGAACATGGGAAGCATCGCTGTTATCCCGGCGTGGTTGCACATCGATATGAATTCAACAATGTTGCGCTAACTGTTCGGAGTCACCATCGTTGGACACATGTTGTAAAACCTCATTATCTTCTTCACCAACGGGTGGACGGGGAACCGGAGACCCGCTCTCAAACTCTCTTCGTAAAAGAAGATCCCATACTCATGCTGCTTTGAGACCCTCTGTTCAGGTTTCGATAATCATAGAACAATATCCCAAGGAATCTTAAACCTTCGGCGGACTCTATCCAAATCCTCTAAGGTCATCACAGAAGCCATAACACCTAGGCCTTTCATACTTTCGAGTTGAGAGGAACAGGCTTCGAAGGGGAGCACAAGAGTCTTGAGAAATGAATCTTTGAAGAAAAAGCAAGGAAATAGCATGATAGGGGATAGCTCTCCTCAACCCTTCTTTTAAACTGTCCTAGCAGAAAGGCAGTGCACCATCGACCAGGATCCCCAAATCTTGAAATTGCGAGCTCGGATGCCTTAAGCATAGGGACTTGCCATATGTTGCTCCCCTGATTGTCATTTGCGAGAAACTAGGGGTTTTCCGCTTCATCCACCGAGAAAAATAATGTTGTGGCGATGTGGCATTATGAAGCCATCATTGCGCACCTCTTCAAGGTCAAATCCCTATCCGAATAAAATCATCTGGAACTCTACTCCTTATGCCCAAATTTAGACTTTGGACTAGGCAGTGGGGGTATATGATGTGGGGTAAAATCATCATTACATCAAATATCCGTGCACACGACGAAAAGGTTGGGATCACTTTCGACTTCTGATCCGCCAGTTATCGCGTCTTGATAAAGACAAAGAAAATATATCTCAGCAAGGCCAAACTATCCTTATACCTTAGCTAGAACGAGCTATCTTTAAACTTCGGCCAGGCTGAGCTACTCCTATATCTCGGCCAGATCGAGCTATTTTCGTGCTTCGGTCAGACTGAGTTGCTTTTACTCATCAGTAGAATCCAGGAATCCTTGAACTTCTGCGGAACCGAGCTACCTCCACACCTAGCCCAAGTGCGCTCGTTAACTATCATCATGATGAACGGCCCTGATCGCTTGATTCCCAAAGTGTTTTCCCCAAAGTAGAAATAAAGGGCCAAGTGCGGAAAAATTCAAATTTATGATAATCTGACAAGATTCCAACCATGTGGATCCCCAACCATCCTAAGTTGGGAATAAACACTATAAGAGAAAAAAATATAGCGACGCCCAAATGCGTCGCTAAACATGCTATTGATGCATTAGCGACGCAACGACGTCGCTGAGATCATCGTCGCAATCTCAATTTGTCGCAATTGCGTCGCTTAACAGCGATGCTCTACGATGCACAAATGTATATTGCGATGCAACTAAATGCGTCGCAATATTGCGACGCATCCTAAATGCGTAGCTAAATTTAAAACTAATATTTAAATTATTATTAAATATTGCGACGCATTTAATTGCATTGAAATATTGATGCATTTATTTGCATCGCAATATTTAATAATAATATTTTAGATATAATAGCGACACAATTTGAGTCGCTAATGCGTCGCTAATTAAATTTTTTTAAAATATTGCGATGCTAGGTCATTGCGTCGTAATATTTAATAATAATATTTTAGATATATTAGCGACGCAATTTGAGTCGCTAATGCGTCGCTAATTAATTTTTTTTAAAATATTGCGACGCCAGGTCATTGCATCACAATATTTAATAATAATATTTTGAAAATATTAGCAATGCAATTTCAATCGCTAATACGTCGCTAATTAATTTTTTTTAAAAATAAAATATTAAAAATTAAAACGGTTAATACAATTTCATTACATTTAAATATTGATCGAAACATTCATAACTCATATTGATCCAAATTAAACATTCATCATTCAATTTCCAAAAATAATTAATATATTAAAATTTTGAAGTTTTCATGTACAAATATAAAAAGTAAAGGAAAAAATACATCAAGAATCGGCACGATCATGTGGAGGCTGGAAACCCTGCAACATGTGGCTAACCATATCCTGCAACTAACTCATCTGCTCTCGCACGTCTATAAGCTCCTGCTGAAGGCCTCCCGTACACTGCTCGAACTCGTGCTCAAACTCCTGTCGAACATCCTGCCGAACGTCCTGTCGAACATCCTGACGAACCTCCTCCGTGATAGATCTCCGAATGTCATCTAAATGCTCGGCAGGAATATCGCCAGAATATCGCGAGCTGGAGGCCTGATGGGAAAAATATGCAGAAGCTCTAGTGCCCAGACCATAGACCCTGCGGTCTTGCGGCTGGGCACCAACAGCCTCCAAAAACACACGTCGACTCTCCTCTGCTGAGAGTTCGACGGGCGTCCCCCCATCAGTAGAGTCGACCTGCGATGCCTGGGAGTGAAGCTCCTCGACTCGTGTCTTTGAATTATAAAATCAACAATAAATGAATCAATAAATTTCTCTAAATAAAATTTTAGAAATTAAACAGATACTACATAAAGCTAATTTCTTACCGCAACCTCCCGTGATCGTGTATCGACCCAGGAACCGTCCCTCCTGGGTGTGTCGCCCTGAATAGACGAAACTCACCAGGATCTCGCCCTCCTGCTCAGACTATAACAACAAAAAATTGATATTAAAGTAATATTTGTAAATAACTAAAATAGTAATTAAATTATTTATGTTTTCTTACCATACGGCGTCTGTGCTCCTGAATCGAAATGGAGCCCGAAGTGTGGCGGGAGAGACCCGTGCCAGGACCGCCCCTCTTGGATCGGCGGTTCGTGCTGGCTGATGCGGACCTCCTGCGCCAGCCATCGGACTGCCAGGCCTGCTGCCACTCGTGCCAAATACCCTCTGGCACATGCGCAGGACGCTGACCCGATGACCTCCAACGATGAAGCATGTCGGAGTATCGGCGTCCCGTAAGAGCCTCCCATGCTGCCCTAATGGCATCATGGCTGGCAGGGTCCCACGTAAACTTTTTTTGCATTAAAATAAATAGTTAGTTTTAGAATTTATTAAGATTAAGAAATTTTATATCAGTGATAAATTGTATTTAATAAGTTTACCTGAAACTCTGAAAAATAAAACTCCCTCGTGGCTGCAGATACGTGGCGCCAATCGTAGCCACTGGGATCTGCACGCCTCTGAAATACGGAGCTGATGTGGCTGGATACATGATGCTGCTCAATAAATCTGTTAAAAAAATGCATGTTTATAAGTAATTGACTTAAAAACATAAACATATATTTTTAATTAGTATATACTTACAGCCCATGAGCATCAAGTCGAAGTACGGTGCGGCCGATGGTGGAAGAACTCTCGGAGGTCTGTGCCGATCGGCTGGATGGTAATACCAATGCAGGATCACCGCCGAGAGAGATCGAAGGCTGCGATGTGTGGAGATCCAAACTCTCCATCTCCAAAGCTCATGTGATCTGATGCGGCAGGGCTACGTCCTCTGCTCACTCCGTATCGTCGGTAGATCTACCTCTGCCCTCATACTGAAAATACTAAAGATTCATGCAATTAAATTACGATTAATGATTGACTATGTAAAAATTTAACACTTATAAAATAAAGTTAAATTTAAAAAACCTTATGTTTAATCGGTGTCATTTGTTTCGTGAAATGTTGGTTCAACATCCGATGCCGTATCGGACTGCGATTCAGTTTCATTATCATCGGAAGGAAACCGAACATTTGCATCCGCAATTTCTTGGACATCACCATTTGGATCTCTAAGTGATGTTTCAGGAGCCCTTGTGTCGTCCTCAATTGCATGCATTTCCATCTCATCCTCTTGAAATGCAGGGCACTCGGCTGATTGACTTGATGAACTCTCCTCTAATACGATTGTTGAACGTGGGACGATTTTAGAAACAGCCCACCAATCTCGCTTGTCGTTGCGCAAACTTGGATATCCGCAGTAAAACACTTGCTGAGCTTGGGATGCAAGGATGAATGGGTCATATTTCTGCAATCTTCGTCGATGGTTCACTTCAACCAAATTGTAGTCGTTATGAACCCTTTTGCCCACAGGAACTATCGGATCGAACCAATCACAACGAAACAATACGGTTCGTTTCATAGGCCAACCGGGATATTCAACTTCAACCACCTCTACTAACTTTCCATAATAATCCTGCATATTTGCTCCAACACTTTCTCCTTTAACACACACGCCCCAGTTCTGCGTGCCTCTTGAAGCTGCTAATCGTTCAATCTGAAAATTTGTACCCATTACAAAATAGCCAGTAGAGGTTGTTACGGTCTTCAATGGCCATTGCGATAGACATTTAATGAAAATATTGTCGGTTGGACCATGGACCGTTTACCTATAAATTAATAAGCTATTCACATCCAATTCAAAAAAAAAGCCATTATTGAAATTGATTGAGTGATACTACTCACAAATTCATAAAACCAGTAAGCAAACTCCGTTTCTAATTTCTGCCCAATTGCAACTTGACTGATGTCGGGATTCATCTGTCGTTGTCTATCACAAACATCCTTATGGGATGAAAGGATTAAAACTATGTTAGCAATTAAATATTATGGTATATGTAATTTAAATTAAAGTTCCAATTAAGCATTGAAGTATACACTTACTCAATATATGGATCGACTTCTCTACAGTTCATTAGGATGTAATAATGTGCTGCATTATACTCCATATCGCTAAGATTTCTTGACTTCTGCCCCCAAATGAACGGCCGATACCTTTAAAAATTGATATTCTACCGTCATTAGGTTCTCCTTCGTCCACACATACGTCATCGTTACGACCAACGTGATCGTTGGTAAATGCAGAAGCTGAAAGAGCCAAGTGCCTTGCCATTGCAGACAACTCCTTGAAGAACAAGCTGAGCTCGTCAATGCCTTCCAGACATGTTGCGGAAGCAACTCACGAAAAGCTATAGGTAATAACCGTTGCATGAAAACATGGCAGTCGTGACTCTTCATGCCGAACAACTTGAGCTTATGCATGTCCACACACCTACCGATATTTGAGGCATAACCATCTGGAAATTTTAACCCTCTAAGCCAGTTACATAAAACTTCTCGTGAATTTCTGTCAAGAGTGTAACAGGCTTTAGGATAGGTCCCATCGGCACTCCTTCTCAAATCACCTCTTCTGCAGTACTGATTAAGTTCTTCTCTTGACTTTGCAGTATCTTTGTTTTTCCCGGGATGTTTAGCACCGTGTTAAATATGTTATCAAAGAAATTTTTCTCGATATGCATAACATCCAAGTTGTGCCGGATGAGATTTGTGCTCCAATAAGGCAAATCCCAAAATATACTCGCTTCTTCCAGTTATGTTCTTTACATATACGGCCATTTATTCTATCTGCATCTGGTTCCCAAGCATACATCAACCCCAAATGCTCTATAGTATCAAATATATCCGTGCCGGACCTAACCGGTTCGGCAAATTTTGTGACTGCTTTGTTCTTCCGGAAGGCGATCAAGTTACGCCTGTAAGGATGATTTGGGGGCAAGAACTTCCTATGTTATCAAACCATGACTGCTTACCACTCTTCTGCAATGTAAATGCATCCGAATCATACATGCAATGAGGGCATGCCAGACGTCCAGCAGTGCTCCAACCAGACAACATTGCATATGCCGGGAAGTCACTTATTGTCCACATCAAAGCAGCTCTCATGATGAAATTCTGTTTCATAGAAATGTCGTAGGCTACGACTCCTGTTTCCCACAACATTTTCAATTCGGCCACCAACGGTTGCAGAAAGACATCAATCTTTTCCTTTGGATTTGATGGTCCTGGAACCAAAACGGTTAAAAACATTGCAGTATCTTTCATGCACTTCCATGGAGGAAGGTTATATACAGTCAGTATCACAGGCCAACATGAATACTGTTGCCCGCTTGACCAAATGGTTGGAAGCCATCGGTACAAAGACCTAATCTCACATTCCTTATATCTTCAGCGAAATCAGGATGATTTTCATTGAAATGCTTCCAAGCCTTTGAATCTGATGGATGCCGCATTTCATCCTCTTTAGATTCATGTTCGGCATGCCATCTCATATCAGCAGCTGTTGCCTCAGATCTGTATAATCTCTGCAGGCGTGGGGTAAGAGGAAAGTAATGCATCCTCTTGTAAGGCACACTTTTCCTCCTACTTGTACGGCTCCTCCTTCGTGTTTTTGTACCTCGATTGCCCACAAATCTTACACCATCTCAGCTCTGAGTCTTCACCCCAAATATCATACAATTGTTCAAGCAACAATCGATCTTATTAACTGGGAGCCCAAGCCCACGCAACAACTTCTTTGTTGAGTAAAAACTGTCTGCTGCAACATTATCATTTGGCAAAATTTCTTTGATTAACCCAGCTACAGAATTGAACGCCTTTTCTGATAATCGATGTTCTGCCTTAATATTCAACATTCGAGCAGCCGTAGACAACTGGGAATGACCCTCACAACCAGGATACAATTCTTGATTTGCAGCACGCAACATATCATAAAATTGTTGTGCATCTGGATTTGGTTCTTCCATAAATGTATTCTGATTGAATTCATTACCCGATGCATTCATCACCATTTCTTCATATGTGTTTAAATTCACAAATGGTTCATCTACGGGAATTGACTCTTGTTGGCCTATAACAGCTGCTGGAATATCCTCTGGTTCACCATGACAGTACCAAACATAGTAATCAGGAACAAACCCCTTCTTACACAAATGCACCTTAACAGTTTCACATCTCTGTAGGCTTTATTCTGACACCTGTGGAAGTTGCATGGGCACCTAATCCTAGGCCCATCCATCCATTCAGGTTGGCTACATGCAAATGCGATAAATTCTTCCAATCCATTCAGAAAATCTGGATTAAGCAAGCCATCTTTTATCCTTGCATACATCCATGAGCGAGCCCCGCTCATTTTTGACCGACTTATACAAGTCTGGTAAACCATTAAAGGAAACCACAAATAAAACTATATTAGTATTATAATATATAACTAAATTATTTCTTTTACAACAGGGAGCAATGCGGTCCGTTCAATCATAGACTTCACAAGCATTCAAGTGTCCTAAATTAATTTCACCTTCACTCCATGTCTAAAAGGTAAGGCCCTATCCCATTCAAGAATATTTTTTGTGATATGTTATTCTGCTATTAATTATCATCGATCGGTTACGTTGAAATTTCGGCAGCATTTCCCCATATGTTCTCCTAAATGTGTGGCATATATGCCACACTAGGAGAACGTATGAGCAAATACAAACCGCAATCTCAACCAACGATGATTAATAGCAGACTAACATATCGCAAAAATATTCTCAAACGGGTCTAAAGGTTATAGTGCTGTGAAGTGGCCTGTCACTGTTAATTTTTTTTTTGTGGCCTGGCCACCGTGGCCAGGCCATTTACAACTTGTTAATTTTTTTTGTGGCCTGGCCACAGGCCAAATTTTGGCCTCGCCTGGCCAATTGGGGCCCTGTTAATTTTTTTTTTGGCCTGGCCACCGTGGCCAGGCCAGGCCACGGCAGCGGCCGTGGCCGTTGGGGGGCAACCCCCCTGTTAAATTTTTTTTGTGGCCTGGCCACCGTGGCCAGGCCACCGGCCGGCCACGGCAGCGGCCGTGGCCCAACGAAAGGGGGGTGGGGGCCCCCCTGTTAATTTTTTTTTTTGGTGGCCTGGCCACCGTGGCCAGGCCATGGCAGCGGCCGTGGCCGGAGAAGACGCCACAGCAGCGGCCGTGGCTTTTTTTTTTAAAAAAATGAGGGAGGGGGGCTTACCTCGGTCGAGAGGACGCCGCGGAGTGGGGGGAGCTGCCGCCGGGAAGCACCGGAGGAGAGGGCGGGGGGAGCCGGAGGATGGGACGCGGCTAGGGTAAGAAGAGGAAGAAGAAGAGAAGGGGGGGGGGGGGCCCGACCCAGCTTATATAGTAGTGATTAGCGACGCAATTTGCGTCGCTAATCAATCGCTATTTTTTAAAAAATTTATTATGGATTAGCGACGCAACAACGCGTCGCTAATCCATCGCTAATTTGGCCTTTTTTATTATTTTATGCAAAACTTAGCGATGCAACTAATTGCGTCGCTAATGAGTCGCTAATTTGGCGCCAATGTCCGGCGGAAAAATTATTTTTATTTTCTAAAAAATGCGTCGCTAATGCGTCGCAATATTTTTATCTGATAATTATATTTGATAAAAATTATATTTTCTAAAATAATTGCGACATATATTGCGTCGCAATTTTTTTTTATTTTTTTATTACATTTATTTTTCTAAAAACATTGCGACGCAATATATGCGTCGCAATATTAAAATTTTTTCTCTAAAAAATTATTTTTATTTTCTAGGAAATTGCATCGCTAATGCGTCGCAATATTTTTATTTAATTATAACTGATAAAAATTATATTTTCTAAAATAATTGCGACACATATATTGCATCGCAATGTTTTATTTTTAAATTTTTTTAACATTTATTTTCTAAAAATCATTGCGATGCAATATATGCGTCGCAATATTAAAATTTTTCTCTGGAAAAATTATTTTTATTTTCTAGGAAATTGCGTCGCTAATGCGTCGCAATATTTTTTTATAATTATAACTGATAAAAATTATATTTTCTGAAAATAATTACGACGCATATATTGCATCGCAATGTTTTATTTTTATATTTTTTTACAACATTTATTTTTCTAAAAAAACATTGCGACGCAATATATGCGTCGCAATATTAAAACTCGAAAATGCGATCGATAATGCGTCGGATAATTATATTGGAAAATAATTGCGATCGGTCCGATCGGCGACGATCCGACGGTTGCGATCGATCCAAGCCCTGATCCGATCGCCACGACCGATCTCGGACCGTGGCGATCGGTTCGATCGCGACGATCGATGGTTGCGATCGATCCAAGCCATGATCCGATCGCCATGACCGATCTCGGACCGTTGCGATCGGTCCGATCACCGATGATCCGACGGTTGCGATCGATCCAAGCCTGATCCCGATCGGCCACGACCGATCTCGGACCGTGGCGATCGGTCCGATCGCGACGATCCGACGGTTGCGATCGATCCAAGCCTGATCCCGATCGGCCACGACCGATCTCGGACCGTTGCGATCGGTCCGATCGGCGACGATCCGACGGTTGCGATCGATCCAAGCCCTGATCCCGATCGGCCACGACCGATCTCGGACCGTTGCGATCGGTCCGATCGCCGACGATCCGACGGTTGCGATCGATCCAAGCCCTGATCCCGATCGGCCACGACCGATCTTGGACCGTTGCGATCGGTCCGATCGCGATCCGACGGTTGCGATCGATCCAAGCCATGATCCGATCGGCCATGACGATCTCGGACCGTTGCGATCGGTCCGATCGGCGATGATCCGACGGTTGCGATCGATCCAAGCCCTGATCCCGATCGGCCACGACCGATCTCGGACCATTGCGATCGGTCCGATCGACGACGACGATCCGACGGTTGCGATCGATCCAAGCCCTGATCCCGATCGGCCACGACCGATCTCGGACCGTTGCGATCGGTCCGATCGCCGATGATCCGACGGTTGCGATCGATCCAAGTGATCCCGATCGGCCACGACCGATCTCGACCGTTGCGATCGGTCCGATCGGCGACGATCCGATGGTTGCGATCGATCAAGCCATGATCGATCCCGGTCGGCGATGAACGATCTCGGACCGTCGCGATCCGATCGGCGATGATCCGACGTTGCGATCGATCGAAGCCATGATCGATCCCGATCGGCGGACCGATCGACGCATATACCAAAATTAATTTTTTTAAAACAATTGCGACACAGTTCGTTGCGTCGCAATGTTTTATTTTATTTTTTTATCTTTTAATTATATTTTATAAAATTTAATTTTTTAAAAATATTACGATGCAATACTTGCGTCGCTAAATAAAAAATTATTTTTATTAATTTACTATTTTATTGCGTCGCTATTGCATCGCTATTTAACATAATTAATTTTTTTAAAAATATTGCGACGCACTCAGTTGCGTCGCAATATTTTTTTTAATTTTTTATATTTTTATAAAATTTAATTTTTTTAAAAAATTGCGATGCAATACTTGCGTCGCTAAATTAAAAATTATTTTTATTAATTTACTATTTTATTGCATCGCTATTGCGTCGCTATTTAACATAATTAATTTTTTTAAAAATATTGCGATGCACTGAGTTGCGTCGCAATATTTTTTTTCATAATTATATTTTATAAATATTAATTTTATTTAAAATTATTGCGACGCAATTAGTGCGTCGCTAAATAAAAAATAATTTTCTAATTTTTGGTTTATTGCATCGCTAATGCGTCGCTATTTAACATAATTAATTTTTTTTAAAACATTGCGACGCACTGAGTTGCGTCGCAATATTTTATATTTCATAATTCTATTTTATAAAAACTAAATTTAAAAATATTGCGATGCATTATTTGCATCACTAAATTAAAAATTAATTTTTTTTGATTTTCTGGTTTATTGAGTCGCTAATGCGTCGCTAATTACGTCGCAATATTTTGTTGTCACGGAGGCGTCGCAATGTGGTCGCAATTTAGCGACGCAACGATGCGTCGCTAAATTTACGTCGCTATTTTAGTATTTTCTTGTAGTGAAAGCCAACAATGTCGAATGTGGCCTAGAGCCTATAAATCACCGAATCTCAAAGCATCAGCTAGCCTCTCTAGCCAATGATCCTCTAATTAACCAGATTCGAGTGCTACCGGTCTCATAACAAATTTGATTCGAATCAGATTCGAGTCATTACGGTTTTTCGATTTCCTATGACACGTCCAAGAAGTCAGGTAATTGCCTGCTATTACGCCAGCAACTTATAAAGACACTGTCCAAAAATTCTTTAGGTACGCTCACTCTTTCATTGAAAACTCCATTGAAGCTCAAGCAGAGCTCACGGCTCCTTAGAGGCGATTCTTGAGGGACTCTTCTGCAAGAGCCTTCTCCTCATATCTGCTTGCTGTGAATCTTCACTGACTTAGAAGTCGGAGGGTCTTCCGCAGAGGGTC
>UESW01001726.1:226211-246354 GCA_900491605.1 Calamus simplicifolius | reverse complement strand
CGGATCGATCGCAACAGTCCGAGATCGATCGTCGCCGATCAGGATCATGGCTTGGATCGATCGCAACCATCGGATCATCACCAATCGGATCGATCGCAATGGTCCAAGATCGATCGATGCCGATCGGGATCAGGGCTTGGATCGATCATAATCGTCGGATCATCACCGATCGGATCAATCGCAACGGTCTGAGATCAATCCTTGCTGATCAGGATCACGACTTGGATCGATCCTAGTTTTTAAAAAAATTAATTTTGTTAAATAGTGACGCAATAAACCAAAAAATTAAAAAAAATTAAGTTATAACATTGCGATGCAATAATTGCATCGCAACTTTTTTTAAAAAAAATTTATAACAAAATTAAAAACAAACATTACGGCGTAACTTTTTGCATCGCAATTATTTTTAGAGAATTTAATTTTTATGAAATCTAATTATTAAATTAAAATATTGCGACGCAATTAAATGCATCGTAAATTAATTAAAAAATTAATTATTTTAAATAGCGACACATTAGTGATGCAATAAACCAAAAATTAAAAAAAAAAAATTTTAACATTGCGACGCATGTATTACGTCGTAATATTTTTTTTAAAAAAATAAATTTTATAAAAAAAATTAAAAATAAAACATTGTGACGTAACTTTTTGCATCGCAATTATTTTTAGAAAATTTAATTTTTATGAAATTTAATTATGAAATAAAAATATTGCGACGTAGTCAAATGCATCACAAATTAATTAAAAATTTAATTATGTTAAATAGCGACGCATTAGCGATGCAATAAATCAGAAAATTAAAAAAATAATTTTTAAGGTTGTGACGCATGTATTGCGTCGCAATGTTTTTTAAAAAATAAATTTTATAAAAAAATTAAAATAAAACATTGCGACATAACTTTTTGTGTCACAAAATTTTTAGAGAATTTAATTTTTATGAAATTTAATCATGAAATAAAAATATTACGATGCAGTCAAATGCGTTGCAAATTAATTAAAAAATTAATTATTTTAAATAGCGATGCATTAGCGATGCAATAAATCAGAAAATTAAAAAAAAAAAATTTTAACGTTGCGACCCATGTATTGCGAACTTTTTTTTAAAAAAATAAATTTTATAAAAACATTAAAAATAAAACATTGCAACGTAACTTCTTACGTTGCTATTATTTTTAGAGAAATTAATTTTTATTAAATTTAATTATGAAATAAAAATATTGCGACGTATTATGGATGCATTTTTTTAGAAAATAAAAAATATCCTGCCGGATATTGCTGCCAAAATAGCAACGCAATTATTGGCGTCGCTATTTTTCTCAATAAATAAAAATAAATTTGTTAGCGACGAATTAGCGACGCATAATTGAGTCGCTAATCCTTATTATATTTTTTTAAAAAATAGCGAGGGATTAGCGGCACAAAATTGCGTCGCTAATCCCTAATATATATGTTGTCGCGCCCAAACCCCCCCACGGCCTCTTCTTCTTCCTCTCCCTAAACCCTAGCCGCCATCCCCTCCTCCGGCTCCCTCCGCCCCCTCCCCCGGCGCAAGCAACCTACCGGCGGCAATGCCCCCCCTCCCCGGCGTTCATCACCCTCGACGGCGTCCCCGATTTCCCAAGGTAAGCCCCCGTTTAAAAAAAAAAGAAATCGGGGTGGGGTTTTTCCCCCACCCCTGAGGCCACGGCAGCGGCCATGGCCATCGTCTCAGGCCACAGCGTGGTAGTGGCCGAAGACAACGGCCATGGCCGCCGCCGTGGCCGGCGGTGGCATGGCCACGGTGGCCAGGCCACCGTTTAAAAAAAAAAGAAATCAGGCGGCCGTGGCCGACGGTGGCATGGCCACGGTGGCCAGGACACCGTTTAAAAAAAAAAGAAATCAGGGTGGGGTTTTTCCCCCACCCCTGAGGCCATGGCCATGGCGGCGGCCGTGGCCGTCGTCTCAGGCCACAGCGCGGCAGTGGCCGGAGATGACGGCCACGGCCGCCGCCGTGGCCAGTGGTGGCCTGGCCACTTTTTTTTTTTTTAAAGGAAGTCGGGGTGGGGTTTTTCCCCCACCCCTGAGGCCACGGCGGTGGCCTGGCCATGGTGGCCAAGTCACCGTTATTTAAAAAAAAAAGGATGGTGTTTATGAACTTAATTTTAGATGAAATATTATAACAATTTGCATGTGATCTAGAATCTTGTAATGCATAATTTAAAATCTATTTATTTCTTGAAATAATGTTTATGATATATTATTATTAAAATGCTTATCATGCAATTTATTTGTTTTTGATCGTTTAGATGATTAAATTTTTAATGATTTTATATTTCTTTATTACCTGTTATATTTTAGCTTAGCAAATTTTAAATATTTAGTTTTTAAATATTATCACAATCATTTTCTTAGAAAATTAGAAAAAAAATTTAGAATATTCATGTTCTTCAATTGAAAGAAATTTGATATAGCAAACCATAATTTGATATAATTCCTCAAATTCTAAACCAACCAATCAAAATAAATTCGATATCATGGACGACAAATGATATAGCTCATTTAGAACGTTCTAAATTTAATGCAGAAATATTAAATTTGATATAGTGAACTCAGAATCAAGTACTAAATGATATAGCTCATTTTGAGTTATTAGATTGAATTTATATTCAGTTTAGGCCAGGTTGAATCCATTTTTACTTATGGTTGAGCACTTCTGGGTGTCTGGCATGCCCTCATTGCATGCATGATTCAGATGCATTTACATTGCAGAAGAGTGGTAAGCAGTCATGGTTTGATAATCATAGAAAGTTCTTGCCTTCGAATCATCCTTATAGGTGGAACTTTATCGCCTTCTGGAAGAACAAAGCAGTCACAAAATTTGTCAAACCGGTTAGGTCTGGCACAGATATATTTGACACTATAGAGCATTTGGGGTTGAGGTATGCTTGAGAACCAGATGCAGACAGAATAAATGGCCGTATATGTAAAGAACATAACTGGAAGAAGCGGAGCATTTTTTGGGATTTGCCGTATTGAAGCACAAATCTCATCCGGCACAACTTGGATGTTATGCATATTGAGAAAAATTTCTTTGATAACATATTTAACACGGTACTAAACATCCCGGGAAAAACCAAAGACACTGCAAAGTCGAGAGAAGAACCTAATCAGTATTGCAGAAGAGATGATTTGAAAAGGAATGCTGACGGGACCTATCTAAAGCCTGTTACACTGTTGACAAAAATCTACGAGAAGTTTTATGTAACTGGATTAGAGGATTAAAATTTCCTGATGGTTATGCTTCAAATATCGGTAGGTGTGTGGACATGCATAAGCTCAAGTTGTTTGGCATGAAGAGTCATGACTGTCATGTTTTCATGCAACGGTTATTGCCCATAGCTTTTCGTGAGTTGCTTCGCAACATGTGTGGAAGGCATTGACTGAGCTCAGCTTGTTCTTTAAGGAGTTATCTGCCGCAGTCATTACTTGTGCATCCATGGACAAGCTTAAGGAGGAAATTCAATTATTTTATGCAAGCTGGAGCGAATATTTCCTCCAAGTTTTTTTGACTCAATGAGCATTTGCCGGTTCACTTGCCATACGAAGCACGTATAGCTGGTCCCGTGCAGTATCGCTAGATGTATCCTTTCAAGAGGTAAACACCTAAATCAGTAATACATGTTGACATTTCAAATATTATTTTATTTATGCGAGGAAGTTGGTTTATTTATATTTTCAACTTTACATATAGGTATCTGTTGCCCAGATGTAGTAACCCAAGAGGGGGTGAATTGGGTTATTTAAAAATTTATAGCTATGCAGATGAATGTGCTTTTAACCCTAATTTAGATTTACAGAAATTTATAGTGGTTCGGTGCCAAACTCAGCACCTACATCCACTCCCCAAAACCTTTGGGAATTCACTAATTGTATCACAACGATTACAACCTCTAGCCGAACCAGGCTAGCCCTCTTGTTTATATGGCACAAGACAGCCAAAAACCCCTAGCCAAACCTAGGCTAGTCCTCTTGTTTCACAGCACAAGGAAGCCAAGAACCCCTAGCCAAACCTAGGCTAGTCCTCTTGTTTAAATGGCACAAGGAAGCCAACAAACCATGGTTCACTAACCCTTTTACAAGATAATCAGAGTATGTAAAGAAGAAGCTCCTACAAAGAGCAAATATTCAGAATATACTTTACAACTTTTTTGAAGCAATAAACTCAGCAATAAATGAACTCGGTTGGAGCAGCTGGAGTCTTGAATGCTTGAAAAGCTTCAATGATTCAGACGATTTTTCGGAGCAAGGAATGAGATTGAATGCACAGCAACCACTCAACAAATATTCACTCAAGGCTTTTTCTTGGATTTTTCTCTCTTTGAAATTTCTTTTTCAAAAATCGTCGTCAAGGTGTGCTTCTAATCCCAGCTATTTATAACCATCTAACAAGAAAATATCCGTTAGATACATAAGAAATAAATGGAAATAATAACGGAAAGAAAATATAACCGTTAAACATATTTCCCTTAAGCATTGAATGCAGATCTCCATTTGAGGAAGGATGAGCACTGTAAAAATTCAAAAATCAAAAGTTAACTATGGCTTGAAATAGCAATAGAGAGAGAAAGAGAGAAAGAAAAACTCTTTTAGGCGGCGGTGGACTGAAAGAGAGAAGCTCCAGGTAGCTGAGAAATGAATGCAATCGTCCAAGAGTAAAACAATAACCCCCAGCTAGCTAATCAGTTAGCTAACCAAGAGGTCATAACAAAAGAAACATTCTAAGACAGCACGTTAGTTAGCTCGGCAGCTAACTCGCCAGCTAACTCCATTTGAAATCCAAACGGCTGCAGGAGAGAGATAGGATAGCTAGTTAGCTGAATAGCTAACTAAAGAATGGCCAGTTAGCTCACGAGCTAACTAGAAGCAAAAATACTATGCTATCCGTCCAGCTTAGTTAGCTCTCCAGCTAACTGAGCAAAAAGGCAGCCAGTCAACTAAATAAAGTAGCTAACTCCAGCTAACTAGCCAACCGGCAGCTAGCTCTCCAGTTAACTAAAATTTAAATCCATTCGGCTGCAACATTCCCTGTGAAAAATAGTTAGCTAACCAGTTAGCTCCAGGATAAAATAGTTAGCTAAGAAGTTAACTAAAAGAAACGTCAACTAGCTAGAAGGAGTTACAGTTAACTAACAAGACATCCAGCCAGCTAGCTAAAATGGAAGGGTGTTCGGCCAAACCACTGTGACAGGATTTTTAGTTAGCTGAAATGGAATTCCAGCTAGCTAACCAGTTAACTCACCAGTTAACTAAAATAAAAGGACGTTCGGCCAGGCACCTGAGACAAGTTCCTTAGTTAGCTGAAAGAGCTTCAGCTAGCTAACAAACTAACTCACCAGTTAGCTGAAATAAAGGGATGTTCGGCCAGGCAACTGAGACAGTGTTTTAGTTAGCTGAAAGGGCTCCAGCTAGCTAACAAACTAACTCATCAGTTAGCTGAAATAAAGGGATGTTCGGCCATCTTACTGAGACAAGTGTTTTAGTTAGCTGAAGAAACTTCAGCTAGCTAACAAGCTAGCTAGACAGCTAGCTAAAATGCAAGACGGTTCGGCCCATACACTGAGAAACTTTCCAGCTAGCTGAAAGTGTCAGTTAGCTAAATAGACTAACAAGCTAACTAACCAGTTTACTCCAAGGCTAATAATCATATTCAAAGCAAATTAAATGAAGTACTTTCTTACCAGTCAATTTTGCATGAAGATACTTACTTGCAAGGCGACCGAACTTCCCTGTATCAATCTTAGAATTGCTTAATTTATTTTGTAATCATCAAAATCAATCTGGGGTCAACAGTATCTTAAGAAGTTAAAAAATAATGTGCGGAATAAGGCAAGGGTTGAAGGTTCTATATGCAATGCACACTTGGTTGAAAAAGTTTCAGCTTTTGCCTTGCATTACTTTGAGGGTCACGTTCATACGAGGACCCGCAATCTTGGTCGTAACGATGACATATGTGTGGACGAAGGAGAACCTTCTGACGATAGAATATCAATATTTAAAAGTATCGGCCATTCATTTGGAAGGCAGAAGTTAAGGCAATTAAGCGATGTGGAGTATAATGCAGCACATTATTACATCCTAATGAACTGTAGAGAATCGACCCATACATTGAGTAAGTATATGTACAGTTCATTAATTGCTTAATTAGAACTTCTACTTTAAATTATAAAATACCATACTATTTAATTGCTAATAGAAGTTTTAATTGTTATAATCTTTTAAGGATGTATTGTGATAGACAATCCCAGTATCAGTCAAATTGCCATTGGGCAGAAGTTATAAACGGAGTTCGCTTATTGGTTTTATGAATTTGTGAGTATTATTACTCAATCAATTACAATAATGGCTTTTATTTTTTGAATTTATTGTTAATAGTTTATTAATTTATAGGTAAACGGTCCATGGTTCATAACCGACAATATTTTCATTAAATGCCTAACATAGTGGTCATTGAAGACTGTAACTACTTATACTGGCTATTTTGTTAATGGATACAAATTTCAAATTGAACGACTAGCATGTTCAAGAGGGACGTAAAATTGGGGCGTATGTGTTAAAGGAGAAAGTGCTGGAGCAAATATGCAGGATTATTACGGAAAGTTAGTAGAGGTGGTCAAAGTTGAATATCCCGGTTTGCCTATGAAACGAACTGTATTGTTTCGTTGTGATTGGTTTGATCCGACAATTCTTGTCGGTAAAAGGGTTCATAACGACTACAATCTAGTTGAAGTAAACCATCGACGAAGATTGCAGAAATATGACCCATTCATTCTTGCATCCCAAGCTCAGTAAGTGTTTTACTACGGATATCCAAGTTTGCGCAACGACAAGCGAATTGGTGGGTTGTTTCTAAAATCGTTCCACGTTCAACAATCATATTAGATGAGAGTTCATCAAGTCAATCAACTGAGTGCCCCGCATTTCAAGATGATGAGATGAAAATGCATGCAATTGAGGACGACACAAGGGCTCCTGAAACATCACTTAGAGATCCAAATGGTGATGTCCAAGAAATTAAGGATGCAAACGTTTGGTTTCCTTCCGATGATAATGAAACTGAATCACTGTCCGATATAGCATCGGATGTTGAACCAACATTTCATAAAACAAATGACACTGATTAAAGATATAGGTTCATTCAATTTCAATTTATTTTTATAAGTGTTTAATTTTTGTATGTTTATTAATTATTCATAATTATATTGCATTGCATTAATCTTTAATATTTACAATATGACGGACTGAGGTAGATCTACCCTTGACGGACATAGCCCTGCTGCGTCACATCCCACTACCAGGCCTGACGCAAGGACTTCCGCCTCTCCAGGCGTCGATGCTCACCCTATATTTCCTCTACCCGATCGGCGCAGACCTCTGAGAGTTCTTCTATGGTCGGTCGCATCGTACTTCGATTGGATACCGATGGAATGTAAGTATATACTAATTGTAACTATATGTTTATGTTTTTAAGTTAATTACTTATTTTAATTAGTTTTTTTAACAGCTTTATTGAGCAGCATACTGTATCGAGTCGGATCAGCTCTATATTTCAGAGCCGTGCTGATCCCAGTGGCTACGATTGGCACCATGTATATGCGGCCACGAGGGAGTTTTATTTTTAGAGTTTCAGGTAAACTGTTTAAATACATTTTATAACTGATATAAAATTTTCTTATCTTTATATATTCTAAAACTAACTATTTATTTCAATACAGAAAAAGTTTACGTGGGACCCTACCATCCATGATGCCATTAGGGCAGCATGGAATGCTCTTGCGGCACGTCGATACTTCGACATGCTTTATCGTTGGAGGAGTTCGGGTGACCATCCAGGGCATGTGCCGGAGGGTATTTGGGCCAGCTGGCAGCAGGCGTGGCAGTCGAGGCATGGATATGAGGTATGCATCAGCCAGCACGAACCGCTGATATGAGAATGGCGATCGTGGCATGGGCCTCTCCTGTCACACTGCTGGTTCCATTTCTATTCAGGAGCACAGGCGTCGTATGGTAAGAAACCATAAACAATTTAAATAATAATTTAGTCATTAACAAATACTTGCATTTATATTTTTTCTTCTGCTTTTGTAGTCCGAGCAGGAGGGCAGAGATCCTGGTAAGTTTCATCTATTTAGGGCGACACACATCAGGAAGGACGGTTCCTGGGTCGATACACGATCACGGGAGATTAGGGTAAGAAATTAGATTTATATTTTATTTATTTAATTTCTAATATTTTATTTAGCTTTATATATTGATTCATTTGTCATTGATTTTATAACTCAAAGGCACGAGTCGAGGAGCTGCAGTCTCAGGCTTCGCAGGTCGACTCTACTGATGGGGGGCCGCCTGTCGAACTCTCACCAGAGGAGAGTCGACGTGTATTTTTGGAGGCTGTTGGTGCCCAGCCGCAAGACCGTAGGGTCAATGGTTTGGGCACCAGAGCTTTCAGATATTTTCCCCATCAGGGCTAGTTCACGTGGTTCTGGCAATATTCCTTCCGAGCAGATAGACGACATCCGGAGATCTATCAAGGAGGAAGTTCACGAGGAGGTTCGGGAGGAGCTCTCAGAATAAAAGAGCAGATGCGTCAGTTGTAGGATTTAGTTCGTCACCTGTCGCAGGGCTCATCCCAGCCTCCGCAGCCTCCACAGTCGCCTGCAACACATGATATTTTTTTTCACTACTTGATGTATTTTTTTATTTTTTTTGTTTTGTATATGAACATTTTAAATAATTAATAAAATAATTTTTATCTATTTTTAAAAATTTTGTAATGGTTGTTTTGGTCAATTGTATTAGCAATTACATTGTATTAGCAAGTTTAATTTATTATTTAATTTTTTTAAATAAATAAATTGATTTACTTTAAAAATTAAAAATTAATTTATATTGCTTTTTTAAAAAATTAATTAATTAATTAGTGATGCTATTTTTCATCACAATTAATTTAAAAAAATTAATAATTATGTTATTTTAATTTTTTTAAAAAATAAATTAACTAGTTGCGACGCAATTGTGACAAGATTTTACGTTGCAAATATTTTTAAAAAATTATTTTTAATATAGCGACGCATTAGTATGCGTCGCAATTATTTTTAAAAAATTAAAATTATTTTATTTTATTTTTTTAAAATATAAATTTATTAATTAGCGATGCTATTTTTTGTTGCAATTAATTTAATAAAAATTAAAAAATATTTTTTTAATTTTTTTTAAAAATAAATTTATTAATTAGCGACGCAATTGCGACGAGATTGTCCGTCGCAAATATTTTTTAAAAAATATTTTTCAATTAGCGACGCATTTAGTATGCATCGTAATATTGCGATGCATTTAGTTGCGTCGCAATATATTGCGACGCATTTAGTGCATCGCAGGTGCAGGATCCATTAACACATAAAGGATCCTCTCATGCTCTAGGACTATCCTAAGCCTTCGATACCAGCTATCGAAGTTTGGACCTATCAGTTTATCACTGTCCAACAATGACCAGAGAGACAAATTTGTAGACATTTCTGAAAGGAAAACCAAAAACTTATTAGTGTACATGATTTATTTAAACCTATAGACTTAGACTTATAGTCTAAGGCCCTTCCACTATTTTATTCAGGTTGGTAGCCCCTACCTCCAACCCGAGAAATTACTCCTAATTTCTTAGTGGGTACTAGAACCTAGTAGACTACATATGAGCCCGACTTTGGCCGGCCCACCCACATGTATCTAAAGGTAGGTTCATAACCAATTGTTTCCCTAAAATAATTTCTAGTAATTTATTTTGCCCCAGGTTGCATGCCAATCGGCCTTTGGGCCTCCTATTGGGTGTCCTGATTAGGTCCAACCATTAACATGACATGTTCAAGCTTCTAACCAAGGAATTGGTCAAGCCCGACTTTGGCCGACCCACCTGACCATCGTTGAGAGAGTTGCATTGAACCATCATAATATGAATGATAATTCCAAAAACCAGATGAGTACCAGGCCTTTGGGCGTCCAATAATCATCTTAGCCATTGGACTCATTATCACTCTCTTAATGGGAGGCTATGACCTAATTATAGCCATATCATGGAGGAGTGCAAAGCAGACTTTAACTGCTACCTCTACTATGGAAGCGGAGTTCGTTGCTTGTTTTGAGGCTACATCGCAAGGTGTATGATTGAAGAGTTTCGTCTAGGGCTTAGAATTGTTAACTCTATTGCTAGGCTAATTAAATTGTACTGTGACAATTCAGCTGCTGTATTTTTGGCTAAAAACCATAAGAGTGGTAGTCGAAGTAAACATATCGACATTAAGTATTTAGCCATAAGAGAACGTGTTAAAGAAAACAAAGTGGTCATAGAATACGTTAGCACTGAGTTGATGATAGCTGATCCTTTGACTAAAGGCATGCCAATTAAGAATTTTAAGGATCATGTGATACGAATGGGAGTTGGTTCCATGATATAATTGCATGGATAACAGTTTGTACAAAGAAACTCTTATTTCAATTATTTGTTTATTTCTCATTCAGGTGTACACATTATTTGACTTTCGAGAAATGACAAAATTTTTTTGGACTCTGAATAAACATATGGTTTATTCATTATGTTATGTTGTCACATTTGGAATAATGGTAAAGAAATTGAATGCATTGTAATACATAGAAGATAATACTCAATTATAGAGGACCTATCGCTATGATTCATATATTTGGTTTCTTGTTCAGTATTGAGAATTATGGATTAAGATAAAATATACGGACCAAGTGGGAGAATGTAGTATCCCGTTTAGTAGATGGTCCTATTTTATTGCAATATAGCTTAATTATTGGATAATTCTCTACGCCATCCACTAGTTAATAAGTGGTAACGAAATCTCTTAAATAGTGTTAAACGCTTAAACGCCTACTTTGATGGGAGTAGGCGGTGATTAAATAGTGTTAAACGCTTAAACGCCTACTTTGATGGGAGTAGATGGTGGAAGGGAGTTAAGATATCTCTTTAAATAGAGATCCCTTCTAAGGCTTTCGATAACAAAAAAAAATGTCAGCGAGAGAAAAAACCAAAAAGAAGCCAGAGAGATTGGGTCCCTGATCAAGAGCATATCCTGAAGGCATACACCATCGTGTGCGATAGCTCATTGATTGGAAGCACTCAATCAAGGTTTTCGAAGCAGTAGATCAAGATCCCGAGAGGTAGGTCTGCAGCTGATTCAGATCAAAGCGGTAGATCAAATCCAAGAAGTGCAGCTGATTTAGATCAAGAGGAAGATCAAGATCCTTACCCTCATCTGGAAGAAAATCAACAGCAATAGCTGGAGGTATTTATCGATCTTGACTTGCTTTATTCTCATGATAAATATATTGATCCCATGTTCCGCATATCTGATAGGGATCAATATATTTAAATTAAGTCTAACAAAAAGATCACTGATGGCCGCCGTCTTACAAATTAATACCCCTCTATTGCCCTTCAATTTCTGGTGAAGAAGAAGGAACTTGAATCCATTCTAATATATCCAGTAAAATACTTAATAATCAAACTGATAGCCTGCATGCATGCCTTGCTTTTCTTTTTCTTTTTCCCCATCAGGACGGGAGTACAACGTCGGTAGAAAAAGCAAAATTCCAACAGTCCACTAAGAGGCTTACTGCCAACTGCGAGAGAAGATGGTATCTTCACACACACAGGGATGCATGAATCTAAGCAGGGATGTGTGATATGAGAGATATCCTTCAACTTGTGAGTATGATTAATTAAGATTATGAAAGATAGGTTAAGTCAACTAGCTAATAACAATAGCAGAGTCCCCACTAAATCTAAATTCTAGAGGCATGGAAATCAAGGGGAAAAAATTCATTCTCTCTCTCTCTCTCCTCCGAAAAAAAAAAAGATAACCACAAAAGTATAGGGTTCCAATCTCTTTTATTTTTCATTAACTTCATAGTAAAACTAAACGCTATTCTCTACTTATAGTCTCCATATGGTACGATATAACTCGTAATATGGCTTCTCTTCCTTCTAAATCCTTAAATCCTCTCCAAGCCTTTTTGATGCGATTACGGTACTTCATGATAAGGAATGGTGATCCTCTTGAATCATGTATATCCTTTATCTTACTTTATCACCTCAAAATTATGAAATAGATATATAGAAAATAAAATATTCCTATTAATTCCTGAAATATTAGTGCCAGTCAGTGTCATGGAGAATCCATAGATGCATGGTTAAGACAACATTCATGCAATTAATCTTCTGCACCTTTACGGCTACTCTCCTTGTGAACATTTAAGTATTATTTTGGCTTCTTTGCGAGATGGATATAGAGATGGAAATACATTTGCAAGGCATACGTGGTAGAGACACGAATCATTAATAGAACATAATTATTATCATCTCAATATATATATATATATATATATGTTATAAAACATATTAGGTCCAACTTTAGACTTGACTAAGGACAAAAAGTTAGAACTAATTGAACAGAATCCAACCATATATATATATATAATATGCATTGAGTGACATCAAACAACCATTAATTTTCTTAGTAGGCCCAACCCGGCCAGCTTCCACCGAGCAAGGCTAAAAGATGTTCGCTCTTTAGCAGACGTGGAGGCTAGTGGGGACGGTATGGCATTTTCATGGCTGCCACCTCCCCACCGTTCCTTGTCCCGTTCGGCCCCTCACTCGCGGCCTTCCATAAGAAATCTTTCTCAACCAGCACTTGGACATCTGCCCTCGTGCGCGACTGGGCGGCAGCCAAAGAAAGACCAGGGAAGAAGATAAGAACGGTGAGTGAGTGAGAGATTGGCAGTATGGGTCCAAACCTAAGCGCTGCTTTTGCCTACACCGTACGTCGTCTACGTGAAAGACGTCGCCAAGTCGGTGGCCTTCTACTCCAACGCCTTCGGCTACAGCGTCCGTGCCTTGACGAGACGAGTCCCACAAGTAGTACTCCATCCACCTCCCCATTTCTTCTTTCTAAATATAATTAATTAGCCATGATCTGGGACTCTTTATGTTCTAAAAATTTGGATGGTGGTGTCCATGGTCTTGTTTTAGATGGGGCGAGTTGGATAGCGGACAGACGACGATCGCCTTCACAGTTTGACGGGAGCGGTCCAGAGACTCCAGCCGCGGGATGTACATGGAGGTCTGCTTCGCCTACTCCGACGTAGATGGCGGCCTACAAAGGGGCGGTGGAGAACGGGGCGCCCATTCCGGTGAGCCCGCCCGAAGACAAAGTTTGGGGCCAGAAGGTCGGCTACGTTCGGGACATCGACGGAATCGTTGTGCGCCTGGGAAGCCGTGCGGTGGAGCCCGCGTTCATGAATAACAATCTCCCGTTAAATATTCCTCATGTGACGATATGCTATGCATGAGATTCGAATTAATGGAAGCACCACTAGCTAGCACTCGTGGTAAGATATTAAATAAATTTTGCATAGATATTAACCTGTGTAATTTCTTTTTTTTTTTTTTTATTTTTATTCTTCTTCTTTTAGTAAAATAAATATCCTATTATGAGATTTATGCCTTCTGGTTTAGTTATTTCCCAATCGAACTTTTCGGAAGAATAATACGTAATACATTATAGAGCACACAGAGCCTTTAGATCTAGGACTTGGATCGCTACAATCGTTGACAGGATCTGATGACATCGTGATTCGGTCATGATTCCAAAATTAAGTTCGGGACCGGACTTGACACTGGAGTCGAGGCTAAGTTTCAGAGATGTCCATCCGGTATGAAGTCATAATGTTATTTATTAGGCAATCACCGATAAAGAAATGAGGCAGTTCTTTAAAAAAGATATTAGACTAAAAAATGAACTGCATTTATAGACTTTAACAACATCAAGTGTCTACATCTTTTAGACTTACATATTATAATATAAAGCTGAAATGGTTCAAAAGCCAGCTTTTTTTTTTTTTCCTTTTCTATATAAGTATCAAAGAACATGACCTCATTATATATTTTGATCAGTTGAGTCAAATAAATTATTTTTTTATAAATATATGTATCTTATTTATGTTATCCTTATCTTTTAAATTTAAAATCAATAATTTTAAAATTTAAATTTAATCATATAAATTTTTTTTTCTTTTTTTGGCCCTCCAATCTCATCAACGTCAGCACCCGTGCAAGCATAAACTGGGAAGAGATTCTTTTCTTGATGAATAAAAGAAAATGACGAAATTAGATATTTCAAAATTTAGACACCCAGGTTGAGTGAAATAAGTTATACAAGCGTCCAGATTCTCATGACAAAAACGAGTTGACCGACAATTACAACACCACAACGGACCCCAAGATATGGATTCTCTTTAACCTAGCACATTAAAGACCCTCCCCCTATATATATATATATATATATAGTTTTCCAGCAAAACACGCATGAAGTTATATATCTCACGCAAATCTCCATGAGAGGCCTTCATTTAAACCTCTTCAAAGCATTTCCTACGAACGTCTAACAATGCGACCGACTTTCTTCTTGAATTCGTCCCTTCTCTCCCTCCATTCCTTCTGTCATTAGCAATCAGAAAGAAATATGTCAGCAAATTCAAAACTCATCAACTAACAGCAGATGAGCAGACCAAAAAATTGAACATAGAGGATTGAGTCTCTGACATCAAGAAATTCAACTTATAATTGATGAGGGGAAAAAATCGTCATTTCATTATTGATCGCTCACATCCGCGATGAGCCGCACCCAATCCAAACGTCCTGCTTGCCAGCTGGCCAGCTGGCATGACGTTCTAGCGACAAGGTCAAATCAGCTTTGGTGAAGTCGAACCACCCTGACAACCCGAGCTATCCTTATGTTTCGGCCATCTGAGCCGAGCTATCCTTATGCTTCGGCCATCTGAGCCAAGCCATCCTTATTCTTCGGTCGAGCCAAGCCATCCTTATTCCTCGGACATTCGAGCCGATCCATTTTATACTTCGGAAAACCAAGCTATTCCTCATCCAGGCCAACCACGGCATTCAAAATACCTCTGCGGAATCCGGCATGGGAGAGTCCCTATTCGCTGAAACTAAATAAGATTTCAAACGGAGAATCATATCCAGGAGTGGCCTAGAGCCTACACAATTGTGGGATCCCAAGGCATCAGCCAGCTCTCCCAGCCGTCGATCCTCTAACTGACAAGATACAAATCCTACCGATCTCGTAACAAACTCGATTTGAATCTGTTTCAAATCATAACTTTCAACCCCCACAACACGCACAGGAAGTCAGGTAATCCTCTATAAATACCGCAGTATTTCAACCTCTCAGGTATGCATGAATCATCTTACAGAAAACTTCCACACTTTCATTTGGCTTTATGGAATTGATTACTCCATTAGAGCTCGATCGGGAGCTCGGAGGAAGATTCTTCTGTGAAAAATCTTCTCCTCACATCTGTCTGTTGTGAATCTCCACTGACTTGGGCATTGGAGGGTCCCCCACAGAGGACAACCCAAGGAAATCCTTTGCGAGCGCGGACTGTCTTGCAGGTTCCACCCCAGACGTTGAGATCAGAGTTCGGACCTGGAGCCGGAAGTGCACCCGAGTCGGAGAATGGATTTCGTGGTAACAGATTGGCGCTAGAGGAAGGGCCTCAAGTCCCATAAACTTGTAATCCAGGAGACAAACTAAAAAACCAGAAGAAGCATCCTCTAATGGCCAATCGAAAAGAGCCACCTCTAAGGCTCAAGATCAGGTCGCGTCTCAAAGGCCTGATCTAGTCAGTGATGTAGCACCTCCGCCACCACCACCAGCCAAAACTCCTTCCCATCGGCAACGGCGGTAACCCTGAACCAGTTCGCTACTCTGGTCTAGCAGGTTCAAGTATTGACCCAATGATCCAGGGATTCCAGGCAATCCTGGCCCTGTCGTTCCTGCTTCCCAACCTCGCGAGGAGGCCGCTGCCCCCGCTCTGCCTGCAATCTCTTCTTCCAATCTGCCTGGAGCGGATCGCGGTCGCCGGCCTGCGAAGATGAGACCGGCGCTGCATCAAGCTAGAGGGAAGAGCCCACTCATATCCAGGCGGGTTCGCTCTCCCTCCCCGGTATTCTCTTAGGATTCAACACCACTGCCGTCTTCTCATCGCCTGACCCCTCCTGCCACTCTGGATGAATGGATCATGCAGCAGATGCAGGAGATGCATCATGAATGGCATCGAAACTAGACGCCGCCAAGCAAGCTCCTCCATCTCGACCGAAGGCAGAGCAGGGCATTCCCTTCTCCAAGGAGATCATGGGGGAAGTGATTCCCTCCCATGTCAAGCTGCCCGCCATCAAAACTTATCACGGATCTTCCAATCCCGACGACCACCTCAGTAGTTTCCAATCGATCATGATGTTCCATGGGGCATCCGATGCGATTCTCTGCCGCGCCTTCCCCTCCACCCTTAGAGGGTCCGCCCGAACCTGGTTTAATGCCTTAAAACAGGTTCTGTTGGTTCGTTCGATGAGCTGAGCCGCCTCTTCATTAGCCAATTTATCAGCCACCGCCGTCACCGGCAGAGATCTGATTCCCTCTTCGAGGTTAAGCAAAGAGAGGGGGAATCCTTAAAAAACTATCTCGGTCGATTTAACATGGCCATGCTGGAAGTGGATCACCTTAACCATGAGGTGGCCATGTCAACCCTAGCGGGCGGAGTGTTAAAGGAGAGTGACTTTTACCTGGCGTTGAAGGGGATAACACCTCTGACATGATGGCCCTGGCGGACAAGTATGCCAGAGTCGAGGAATCGCGGAGAAATGCCAACACCGAGCTGGCAAGAAAAGAGTCCAAGGGCTCAGACAAACACCGGTCTGTCCGTCAGCTAAGCCCATCTCGCCGCCAAAGGGTTCCCTCGCCACCATCGAGGAACCACACCCGAAGCCCGCCTAGGAGGTTCAACCGGTTCACCCCGCTCACTGCTCCGAGGGCACAGATCCTCATGGAGATAGAGCGTCAACTCCCTCGACCGCCTCCTCTCTGAGGGGATGCGACCCGGAGAGACCCCACCAAGTACTGTCGCTACCACCAGGACCATGGCCACAACACCGAAGAATGCTGGCAGTTGAAGAATGAAATCGAGAGACTCATCCAGCAGGACAGATTGAATCAATTTAGGGGAGCGCCCAAGCCAAGAAATGGGGGTAACCACCAGCCCGAGCCTCAGCAGCCTACTCCAAATCCCTCGGTCGTTGGCCACATCAATGTGATCGATGCGATCGATAGTCCGTTGGGCCGACGGGATGATGATGAAGACTCGGCATCAAAGGGAGCGCTGACTGATAGGCTCTCCTCCTACGATGATTTCTAGAAGATACAGTTCCCGCATGATGATGCGCTGACTGTATCTCTCAACCTAAATAATTATGATGTAAGCCAGATTCTTATTGATAGTGGGAACTCTATCAATGTTCTGTACCTCGGTGTGTTTGCAAAAATGAAACTGCTCATGGAAAGTCTCCGAGATGTGAACTCTGCCCTAATGGGGTTCACCGGCGATGTTATTACCCTAGAGGGAGTCGTGACCTTAACGGTCCGGGTAGGAATTTGGCCCTGTGTCACTGCTATTCGCACGGGTTTCCTGGTGACCAAGCCTCGGTCGCCCTGCAACGCAATCTTTAGGAAACCAGGCTTGATGTCCCCGAGAGCTGCTGTTTCCATCCCGCATCTAATCATAAAATCCCCAGCCGAACAGGAAATTGGGGGAGTTCGAGGAAACCAAGGTATAACTCGGCAATGCTTCGTCACCAGCCTTCGGTCCAAACTACCCGAGGTTAACAAGCAGACCGCTCAGGAGAATTTTGCCAAGCATCAAGGAGAGCCAGCCGAAGAAAATACCGCTGAGCGAAGCTCGGCCCGACCAAACCGTAAAGATTGGATCGCAGCTGAAAGAAAAGCCTCGGCATGAGTTAATCAAAAAAAAATGCTCGATTGGTCCTCTTCTGATATGCTGGGGATCGGCCCAGACGTTCTCGTCCACCGTCTCAGTATGGACGAGATGTCTCGGCCCGTTAAGTAGGAGAAAAGGAGCTTCGCCCCTGAAGCGACAGAAGGCCATTGAGGAGGAAGTTGACAAGCTTATCAAGACTAACTTCATTCGGGAGGTAAACTACCCTAGCTGGCTGTCAAATATTGTTATGATGAAAAAGCCGAACGGTAAGTGGCGGACCTACGTCAACTTCACCGACCTCAACAAAGCATGCCCGAAGGATAGTTTCCTCTCCTCCGGATCGACCAGCTTATAGACGCTACTTTAGGTCACCCGATGTGACCTCCATGGACGCCTATTCGGGCTACAATCGAATCCGATGGTGCCCGAGGATGAAGAGGAGACCACCTTCAAAACCGATCGAGGTACGTATTGTCACCATATCATGCCTTTCAATCTGAAAAATGCAGGTGCTACCTACTAAAGGATAGTTAACAAGGTCTTCAAGGAATAGATCGGCCATAACATGGAGGTGCATATCGACGACATGCTGGTCAAAAGCAAGGAAGCCCCGGCCAGAGCCCAGACTTTCTTTATTAAATTCTCGGATTTCCATCGGGATCTACCTACCCACTGGCATCTCATGTAAACTTTCTCTCTTGGATAATTACTTGGCCCACTGGCCCTTTTTAAATCATAGTATATGCTTTTAAATCTCATGCTACTGGGCTATGTTTGTAATGCCTTTGAGGTACCACTCTATAGTCGCCCTCCTGTAGGTGTACTTTCATTGGTGCATGACTAGCATAGGATCCTCACACAAATAGCACCCCTTACCCGTGCGGTTCACTCGGCAAAGTGCTTTGTTCCTTAACCCTGGAACCTCGGGTTTTCTCTCCCCCCACGGGCTATATATATATAGTAACCAGCTCCACTAAGCTATGATTCATGCCCCCATGGGCTGCTTACAACCTGCCCCACTGGACTGGTCAAGCGTGCACTCACCCCTTATACTGGGTTCATCATACGATCGAATCGCAAGGAGGTGCCAGCTCAATAGTAGTGTGCAATGCTCATGCCACAGTATAGTCTAAAGGGTGATCAGCCCCATATCTGCTTGATGCTCAGTATGATACATACATCAAAATATGTCATTTGAAAGTTTTATCATGCAAATATGCCATGTATGCATCAACCATCCCCTCATCGAAACTCATGCTTATGTCTTTATGCTTAAAACTCATGCTCAAAACTTAAGCTTATTTCTTTATGCTTAAAATTCATGCTCAAAACTCATGTATCAGAATATCATGCACTAGGTTCTCATTTCTCAAATTTAAAACATACACAATACTCTACTAAACATAACATACCACAACTAGGTATTAGTCTCATTATACTAGCTCAAATTAACTTCTCATTGCTAGATGAGAATCCCAGTTACCTTTGTAGGTTACTTCTCAACTGGTACTCAACTCCGGTATTTCGGCTCCCTGAAATAACCCTTTGACCTACGTCAACATACAGATACGATAGCTATTAGGATTACGTCCACACGAGGTTTTCCCATAAAACCATGCATGCATACATGATCTATCCTCTAATATCTTATTATTTTCTTCCATCCTTTCTTTACTCAAGATTACTCCACTATTGCCTCAAAATATAAGAGTCTAAGAAAATTTAAAGTCATGCAAGATCTAGGGAAGCTATAGCTTACCTGAAGCCAAGACAAATCCCAAGCTTTTCTTTCCTTTCCTCTTTCTTTCTCCTTTTCTTCTTCTTCCTCTTCCTCACTTTTCTTCTCTTCTTTCTCTCTTCTTTCTTTCTTATCTCATGTTGAACCCACGCTTCCCTTTTTCTCTAATGACTTGAGGACCAAGTCACGGGTAACTTAGAGGCTAAGGCATGCCAATTTCTATTTTGTCCTCAAATACTCTTAAACACACTTTTTGAAAAACACATGACTCACTTATAACCATGATATTTTGCCCTTAGATTTTCTTTTCAAATTGCCCTTAGCACATTAGCAATTGCCATAAGAGCCTTTTCCAAATTTGCCTGATAGCAATTTTTAATCAATTTATAGCCCAGATTATTATTTTTATTTAAATAAATAATATTATATAACATTTCTAGGAAAAAACCTCACCAACTTGAAGAGCTCGATTTTAGAAATCCAACGGTTCAAATGGCACTCAAA
>UESW01001726.1:200538-224914 GCA_900491605.1 Calamus simplicifolius | reverse complement strand
GCATATGATGCGGGGTAAAATCATCATTACATCAAATATCCGTGCACACGACGATACGGTTGGGATCACTTTCGACTTCTGATCCGCCAGTTATCGTGTCTTGATAAAGACAAAGAAAATATATCTCAGCGAGGCCAAGCTATCCTTATACCTTAGCTAGACCAAGCTATCTTTAAACTTCGGCCAGGCTGAGCTACTCCTATATCTCGGCCTGATCGAGCTATTTCCATGCTTCTGTCAGATTGAGTTGCTTTTACGCCTCAGCAGAATCCAGGAATCCTTGAACTTCTACGGAACCGAGCTACCTCCACACCTAGCGCAAGTGCGCTCGTTACCTATCATCACGATGAATGGCCCTGATCACTTGATTCCCAAAGTGTTTTCCCCAAAGTAGAAATAAAGGGCCAAGTGCGAAAAAATTCAAATTATGATAATCTGACAAGATTCCAACCACGTGGATCCCCAACCATCCTAAGTTGGGAATAAAGCCAACAATGCCGAACGTGGCCTAGAGCCTATAAATCACCAAATCTCAAAGCATCAGCTAGCCTCTCAGCCAATGATCCTCTAACAACCAGATTCGAGTGCTACCGGTCTCATAACAAATTTGATTCGAATCAGATTCGAGTCATGATGGTTTTTGATTTCCTATGACACGTCCAAGAAGTCAGGTAATTGCCTGCTATTACGCCAGCAACTTATAAAGACCCTGTCCAAAAATTCTTTAGGTACGCTCACTCTTTCACTGAAAACTCCATTGAAGCTCAAGCAGAGCTCACGGCTCCTTAGAGGCGATTATTGAGGGACTCTTCTGTAAGAGCCTTCTCCTCATATTTGCTTACTGTGAATCTCCACTGACTTAGGAGTCGGAGGGTCTTCCGCAGAGGGTCACCCCCAATGTTCTCTGCATGAGGACTATCTTGGAGGTCCACCCATGCGAGAGACAGCGTCTGGATCCAGAGGTGGGCTGTACCTGAGTCAGAGAACGAATTTCTACGGCAACATGACCAAACATATTATAATTAGAATCTACTATTTATTAATTAAAAATCTTAATAATGACCTTTTCCAACCATTGTTAATTTGCAAGCAGCCTTTTAATATTATAATAGTTATCATTTTGGTCCCCTCATATAAGCCAAACTTGGGATTTGCTGTTTCATTTTCTAACCCTTTTTTTCATAAATTAAAGTGAAAGATAAGGAAAAAGCGTTCAGCTCATTGATCAATTTGACTACTGTCAGCTAATAATTATTTTTTAATAAAATATTTGATTAAATTATTGTTACTATTGCTATTAAAATATTTAAATAATAAATAAAATATATTTATTTAAATATAATATATAATATTAATTATTTTAAATAAGTTATAAAAATTTAAAATATTATGTGATAGATAAATAATTCTATGCTAATAATATAAATACTCAACTCAACTCATCTAAGCGTTTTTTCATCTACATGGGATCGGTTACATGAATATGCTTCCTGCACTGTTTAGGGCTAAATCGGCATTCAAATTACAAATAGTTATATCTTTTTTAATTCTTTATCTTCATCTTAGTTTAGGTCTATCGCTATCTCTATTCTTATCCTAAATTGATAAAAGATCATTTTTTTCTAACCGAAACATTTAAAGGTTTTCATCGTATATGTCCAAACTATCGTAATCGATTTTCTCTTATTTTATCTTTAATTACGACTACTTCTATCATTTCTCTTGTATATTTATTTTAAATTCTATTTTTAAAGTTTTACCATATACGCATTTTGTTATATTTAATTTATTCATATATTATTTCAATATTGTCCAATACTGTATCGCATGTCGTATAACAGGAATAATAGTGGTTTTATAATTTTTTTTGTAATTTTAATGAAAGATGTCGATCATACAATATTTTTGAAGCATTTTTTTATTTAATAAAAAATATAATTAATTTATACACATCAAAATATTTTATTATTGAGCAATTATTTTTATTAACCTAAAACTAATCTTATTCCGTAAGATATACAATTTATAGGAGAAAATTTGACATAAAACAGAGAACATAGCCAAAGATAAAAGGTTTAAGAAATTAAAATAAAAATTATAAAAATTGAGCAGCGGTTTGATACAACAATTTCTTTAATTAATTAATCCTAAACGTTAATTTTTGTGAGGCTAATACCATGCCAATTTGGAAGATAAGGAAGCCACGTCCCAGCAAGGGATACGTAGCATGACCAATACCATCCAAACACGTGGACGCATCTAAGCGCGACAAGAGTTATGCCGCTTTAATCTTGCCGTCCATCCTTTTAAAAGCGATCAATAAATACGTAGTGCCCCCCCGGTCAATACATATCTTGCCATCTTCTTTTTGTTTTCGTCGTGCGTCTTCTTTTCGGTTGTTTCGCAGAGGGTTCTGGTTCTTTCTTCTAACCTTTCCTTCATCGGTTTTATTTTTATTGTTAATCGGCTGTGAAGTTTTTTTCTTCCTTTTCACCCTAAACGATAAGGCGTTCGATCTATACGCTTGTGCGATTTTGTTTTGGTGTAGATGCTCTATTTTCAATAGATTTTCATGGTTCATCACCTGTTGACAAAGCTTGGGATATGGAGGAGGAAGAAGTTGACCAAAGTGTCTCAGATCCATATTTTTTCTTGCAGATCTGTACAGGTTCGGTCCGTTGGAAACGTGATGGACATAGGGATCTTGAAAAATGAGTCTGATATCTCTAGTTTGTGAAATTAGAGTTGATGTTGAGGGGTGGGTTTCTGTGTTCCATGATGTAGAATAAAGGAAAGACAGGGAGCTCCATGGAATGGAAGTTAAGGGAGGGGAAATTGGTATCATGATGGTAGTTACTTTCGGATCCCATGTTGTCGCATCGACCTTTGCCATGTTGGGTGCGCTCGCATGGCAGGTCACCATATCCTAATAAAATATTTATTTTTTTGTGTTGGGGAGATCGCACGGGGTTTTTTTTCCCGGGTTCTCCCTCTCTGGTGTCTCTCTTTTTTTTTTTGTTAAAAAATAGTTCTACGAGTCGATCGCTATATCTATGCAATCATCGAAGGGAGCAACCGTTGCCATCCAATTTATTCTAATGTTGCGATAACCGTTGCCATCCAATTTATTCTAATGTTGCGATAAGGTCATGTGTTACCATCCTTTCCGGATGCTTATCTTCCATAATGGCAACCCCCAGGTTTCGCTTCCTTGCATGATTATTATGACTATCAAGCATGCAGTTAAATTTCTAGCGTTGCATTATTTTTATCGGCCAATGAACTCTGCTGAAAAATTTTGCATTATTTTTCATGTTATGTTTATTTTGATTTTCTTTTTGTGTTGTTACTTGTTAGTTTTGAAATAAATGGTGGACTTGTTGTGTTGTCTGAAATTGACTTTGTAGAAGGGAGATTGATTTAATGTTAGTTTCTTGTTGTTTGGAGACTTGTGGCTCGCGTTTCTTGGAGTTTGCTTCGTTGTAGTCATTGGATTCAAAACGATTCTTTTGCTTTGGGAACACCATTGCCTTGATGTCGCTGCGTTGGATTTAAGACGATTCTCTGCTCTGGATCTTTATGAGAAGATGTTTTTCTGGATGTCGCTGCATTGTATTTAAGATGATTCTCAGCTGTTGAGCTGTATGGTTATTTTGAAATAGAAGTTTGTCAACGATCATTGTAACTTTTTCCAGAGTTGGTTGAATTACTTTTAACTAGGACTGGTTGTACCAAAAAGGAATCCTGCTTTTTGGAACGCTGAATTAAAAAGAATTGATTGAAGCTGCAAATGGAACGCTGGACGTGAGGGGGCGAAGTTGGTGCAACCCTGCTTGTAGTCAACTAACCGTGCATGCATTCTCGTAGCAATTTTATTGGGACTGCGTACGAGGCTTCTATTCAAACCTCAACTGCGTTGTCCTAGCAGTGTTATTGGACGTCGTATTTCGAGGCCTCGAGTGTTTATTATTCTGTTTGGTGTGTGTAATTATTTTCAACACTTTGATTGCATTTGCATGGCAAGCATATGTATGGTAATCATTTCTTCGACTAGGATTGAAGCGTTCCTGGGAACGCGGCTGTTATTTATTTATTTTTAAACCGATGCACTGATTTTGTTTTAGTGGGTTAAATCTTTTTATGTTTCTAGTTAGTGCAACCTTTATTTTGCCGAGGTGGTGTATTGCGTATTTATTGCGTCTTTTATCTTTGCCTCCTAACCTTTCTTCTTTGTTTCCATGGAAAGTGTTTTTCCAGTGGACAATGTTATGGATGTGATTGTCGGTAACTTAACACTAAGTCTTAATTGATGGTTTTAAATACCGTATCTTTTGTTTTTCGTTCGGTTGCATTGTATGAACAGGCTCAATAAAACTGTCGGCGGAGTTGTAGCTTTTGGATTGCGTGGGATTGCATGGGCACGGATGGCAGCGTTGTAGCTTTTGGATGAGGCTAAATCATCTGCGTTGTGCACTTTTGGATTGTTGTTTGTATTTGGATTGTTTTCTCTAAATTTGAATTTGAATTTGAATGGTATGCTGTTTACCTACGGTTGGTTCTAGTTGATTTGTATGTCTTTTGCTGTGTTATTTGATAAATCATCTTTTAGGAAAAATGATTATGATTGGCTGGTAATTTGAAATTTGTGTAAAGTTGAGTCTGCTTGTGATTTTTAAGTGGATCGAATTTTTATGCTGCAAGTTTTCAAGTTTTGGTGTGTTGTTTTATCGTACAAAATATTTTTACTTTGGAAGTCTGAGCTCATGCAGCTTTGCTAAGCACATCGTGTGGGTTTTTATTTTTTGGTTCTTTGTTTTTTGACGTTTTTTCGGCTTTTTGTACGTTTTTTTTTCCTTGTATTATGCAGCTTTTCTAGGCACTTGCGCTGCTTTTTGTTCTAGACTTAAAATTTAATTGCCCGCCCGATAAGTTTTAGATTTGTTCTTTTAGACTTTGCATCAATGATTTTTTTAAAGGGTATATGATTAATTTTCTTGGACATAAATTTTTAATAAAATATTGGTGTACTAGGCTTAAAATTTATTTTTGCTCTCGAGTTTTAGTTTTGCATGTCATAACGCAATCACCTTTTTTCACTATTTATGCGGGTATACATTTTGATTTTGGTTTTAGTTGTTTTGGTTTAGTCGTTTATAGGAGTTGTTTCCTGTAGTCGTTATGGCTTGGTTGGTGTGTGGTTTTTATTTTTATTTGAAATTATCATTTATTTTTGCCAAGTGGTGGATGGCGCTTTCAAATGCTTGAGACATTGGTGGATCAAATCCGTCAGGATCCTGCTTGCTTTTAAAACTTCGTTACAAAAATATACAACTTAAGTTTTTCCTTCTAGGTTTAAAATTTAAATTTATTTATTTTTATGTATTAATATTTTGGGTATGCTTCATAATTAATTTTAAATTGTTCTTTAATTCTTCTTCTTTCAATTAAATTCAAGGAGCTTTCGGTATTAATTGGATCAAATTATGATTTACCTTATTATTATTATTATTATTTTGAAAAGATGGGTGATTAAATCAATCGTAAGTTAGTCTAAAATAGAAGTTTTGAGTATAATCCTGTTTTCATATTCAAAAATTCAAAAGATGGTCATTCGAAATTCAAAATTAGGAGATCTTTTGTAGAGTATCATAAGAATGGAGGAGTCAAGGTGATCAAATCCCTTAGCCGCTAGCATAAATTCATCCATCCCTTTGATAATAAAAGTAGAGAGCTTTGCGTACTTCCACCAAAATTGATTTTAACATACCTGGTGGGGGGCTCCGAAGAGAGAAAAATCGGATGTCGGTTCGCTATCGATGCAGTAGGAAACCCAAGAGATTAGAGTTGTTAAAATATAGCTTTTTGGATAGTCCGTTGAGGGAGACAGAGTCTTCGGTGAAGTTCGGTGAAGATCAGTTTATTTCGAGATAACCATATTTGGTACGCTGTGACAGTCCTACGGGTGGACTACTGACTGGGTTGAGCCATCCTCACGCCCGACGAGGGTGGCCTTGGGTGCTGTCGTGCGGCCGCCGGTTGTTGTTGCAGCTCCTAGACCGTTGCCAAAAGTTATTAGACGTTACCGAGATGTTACTTTAACCAAGACGTTATAGTTTGGCAGAGGATAGGTGGCCAGGCTGACAGGGACAGGTCGTAACCACCTTTGAGAATGTCAGGGGTGGCCCTGCCGGCCATCCATCTGCCAGGCATGGCGCCATATGTGGTAGATCGGCCTAGTCATGTCAGGCATGCACCGTGACTGGTAGTGGCCACGCGCGATTGTAGGTGTTAGTGGGCTACGTAGCGGTGACAGGTGGTAAAGAAGGAGGGTTGCCCTATAATAATCGGATAGAGTTTTACTATTCTTTATGTAGCGCTCCATAAAGAGCTAAAGAACCCCAACAAATTATCATAAGTGGCAGATACACAAAAATATATCCTATTAAAAACTTTTTATTATCAGCTCAATTATATATGCACATCACTCAAATCAATACTAAGCATCAACCTGCTCATATAATATTTTTCATGACATTCCTAAGGTAGTTTACAAGATCACATTCACGATCAACATCAAAATCATAAGTACATACATCATGCTCATAATTTTCTTCAAAACTTAAGTCTCATATTCATATCCAAAAAGGTCTGATACATCATTACATCTTACTGTACACATACACATGCAATATACAAATATCATCCCACCATATCTCAATATATATGGCTATCATCTATGCACCCTTACATCCAAGTAAGCTTCACCAGCTAAGGGTCCGGTCCTGCTGATCCTGTGATCCTAGCAGAAATACTCACTGATCTGAAAGAATATTTCAATCAAAGAGGGATGAGACCTAAGTCCCAATGATTGGATAACCATCTAACCATGGAGAAATAGAGAACCATAACCTCATATTTGGAGAAATAGAGAACCATAACCTCATATTTTCAACTGTATACTGATACTATATAGCTTGTATAACTCAAAGTATATTTTTAACATGATATTAGATAAAATAAAATGTAGTTTATTCTTCAAATAATATATCAGTACTAAAATACTCTAAAATAAATTTCCACTGAAAGATAACCCATTAAGATAAAAATCCATGCATTACAATATAAAGATATGCATTCTTTATCTATAGCCCAGACTTTCTTTATTAAATTCTCAGATTTCCATCGGGATCTACCTGCCCACTGGCATCTCATGTAAACTTTCCCTCTTGGATAATTACTTGGCCCACTGGCCCTTTTTAAATCATAGTATATGCTTTTAAATCTCATGCTACTGGGCTATGTTTGTAATGCCTTTGAGGTACCACTTTACAGTTGCCCTCCTGTAGGTATACTTTCATTGGGTGCGTGACTAGCAATAGGATCCTCACACAAATAGCACCCCTTACCTGTGCGGTTCACTCGGCAAAGTGATTTGTTCCTTAACCCTGGAACCTCGGGTTTTCTCTCTTCCCCCACGAGCTATATATATATAGTAACAGCTCCACTGAGCTATGATTCATGCCCCCATGGGCTGCTTACAACCTACCCCACTGGACTGGTCAAGCATGCACTCACCCCTGATTTTGGGGTTCATCGTACGATCGAATCGCAAGGAGGTGCCAGCTCAATAGTAGTGTGCAATGCTCATGCCACAGTATAGTCTAAAGGATGATCAGCCACATAGCTACCTGATGCTCAGTATGATACATACATCAAAATATGTCATTTGGAAAGTTTTATCATGCAAATATGCCATGTATGCATCAACCATCCCCTCATCGAAACTCATGCTTATGTCTTCATGCTTAAAACTCATGCTCAAAACTTATGCTTATTTATTTATGCTTAAAATTAATGCTTAAAACTCATGTATCAGAATATCATGTACTAGGTTCTCATTTCTCAAATTTAAAACATACACAATACTCTACTAAACATAACATATCACAACTAGGTATTAGTCTCATTATACTAGCTCAAATTAACTTCTCATTGCTAGATGAGAAACCCACTCACCTTAGTAGGTTACTTCTCCACTGGTACTCAACTTCGGTATTTCGACTCTCTAAAATAACCCTCTTTACCTACGTCAACATACAGATACAATAGCTTGGATCAATCGCAACCATTGGATCATCACCGATCGGATCGATCGCAACGGTACGAGATCGATCATCGCTAATCGAGATCATGGCTTGGATCGATCGCAACCATCGGATCGTCGCCGATCGAATCGATTGTAACGGTTCGAGATCGATCGACGCCGATTGGGATCAAGGCTTGGATCGATCGCAACCGTCGAATCATCATCGATCGAATGGATCGCAATAATCCGAGATCGATCATCGCCAATCGGGATCACGGCTTGGATCGATCGCAACCGTCGATCGTCGCCGATCGGGATCACGTCTTAGATCAATCTCAACCATCGGATCATCACCGATCGGATGGATCACAACAATCCGAGATCAATCATCGCCGATCGAGATCAGGACTTGGATCGATCGCAACCATCTGATCATCACTGATCTGATCGATCGCAACGGTCTGAGATCGATCCTCGCCGATCAGGATCACGTCATGGATCGATCGCAACCATCGGATCGTCGCTGATCGGATAGATCGCAACAGTCCGAGATCGATCCTCATGGATCGAGATCACGTTTTGGATCGATCGCAACCATCGGATCGTCGCCGATCAAATCGATCGCAACGGTCCGAGATCGATCGTCGCCATCAGGATCATGTCTTGGATCGATTGCAACCGTCGGATCGTCATCGATCGGGTCGATCGCAACAGTCCGAGATCGATCATCACCGATCGGGATCATGGATTAGATCATTCGCAACTGTCGGATCATCCCCGATCGGATGGATCGCAATGGTCTGAGATCGATCGTCGCCGATCGAGATCACGTCTTGGATCGATCACAACCATCGGATCGTCGCCGATCGGATCGATCGCAACGGTCCGAGATCGATCATAGCCGATCAGGATCATGGCTTGGATCGATCGCAATCGTCGGATCATTGCCGATCGGATCGATCGCAACGGTCCGAGATCGATCATCGCCGATCAGGATCACGTCTTGGATCGTTTGCAACCGTCGAATTGTCGCCGATTGGATGGATCGCAACGGTTCGAGATCGATCGTCGCCGATCGGGATCACATCTTGGATCGATCGCAACCGTCTGATCATCACCGATTGGATGGATCGCAACGGTCCGAGATCAATCGTCACCGATCGGGACCACATCTTGGATCGATCGCAACCATCGGATCGTCGCCAATCGGATGGATCGGAACGGTCCGAGATCGATCATCGCTGATCGGACCACATCTTGGATCGATTGCAACCATCGGATCGTCGCCGATCGGATCGATTGTAACGGTCCGAGATCGATCATCGCCAATCGGGATCAGGACTTGGATCCATCGCAACCATCGGATCATCGTCGATCAGATCGTCGCAACTGTCCGAGATCAATTGACACCGATTGGGATCAGGGCTTGGATCGATCACAACCATCAAATCATCGCTGATCGAATCGATTGCAATGGTCCGAGATCGATCATCGCCGATCGGGATCAGGGCTTGGATCGATCACAACCATCGGATCATTGCAATCGGATCGATCACAACGGTCCGAGATCGATCCTCGCCGATCGGGATCACGGCTTGGATAGTTCGCATTCGTCGGATCGTCTACAATCGGATGGATCGCAATGGTCCAAAATCAATCATTGCCGATCGGGATCACGTCTTGGATCGATCGCAACCGTTGGATCGTCGCCGATCGGATCGATCACAACAGTCCAAAATTGATCGTCGCCGATCAGGATCACATCTTGGATTGATCGCAACCATCGGATCGATCGCTGATCAGATCGATCGCAATGGTCCAAGATCGATCGTTGCCGATCGGGATCATGGCTTGGATCATTCGCAACCATCGGATCGTCACCGATCAGATGGATCGCAATGGTCCGAGATCGATCGTCGTCGATCGGAATCACGTCTTGGATCGATCGCAACCATCAGATTGTCACGATCGGATCGATCGCAATGGTCCGAGATCGATCATCGCTGATCGGGATCATGGTTTGATCGATCACAACCATCGGATCGTCACCGATCGGATCGATCGCAACGGTCTGAGATCGATCATTGCCGATCGGGATAACATCTTAGATCGTTCGCAACCGTCGATTGTCGCCGATCGGATGGATTGCAATGGTCCGAGATCGATCGTCTCGATCGGGATCATGTCTTGGATCGATCGCAACCATTGGATCGTCACCGATCGGATGAATCACAATGGTCTAAGATCGATCGTCACCGATCAAGATCACATCTTGGATCGATCGCAACCGTTGGATCATCACCAATCAAATGGATCGCAACGGTCCGAGATCAATCGTCGTCGATCGGGATCAGAGCTTGGATCGATCGCAACCATCGGACCATCATCGATCGGATCGATCGCAACGGTTCGAGATCGATCGTCGCCATCAAGATCATGGCTTGGATCGATCGCAACCATCGGATCATCACCAATCGGATCGATCGCAATGGTCCAAGATCGATCGATGCCGATCGAGATCAGGGCTTGGATCGATCGTAATCGTCGGATCATCGTCGATCGGATCGATCGCAACGGTCCGAGATCAATCGTCGCCGATCGGGATCAGGGATTGGATCGATCGTAACCATTGGATCATCGCCGATCGATCGATTGCAACGGTCTGAATCAATCCTCGCCGATCAGGATCACGACTTGGATCGATCCTAGTTTTTTAAAAAATTAATTTTGTTAAATAGTGACGCAATAAACCAAAAAATTAAAAAAAATAAGTTATAACATTGCAATGCAATAATTGCATCGCAACTTTTTTTAAAAAAAATTATAACAAAATTAAAAATAAAACATTACGGCGTAACTTTTTGCGTCGCAATTATTTTTAGAGAATTTAATTTTTATGAAATCTAATTATTAAATTAAAATATTGCGATGCAATTAAATGCATCGCAAATTAATTAAAAAAATTAATTATTTTAAATAGCGACGCATTAGTGATGCAATAAACCAAAAATTAAAAAAAAAATTTTTAACGTTGCAACGCATGTATTGTGTCGCAATGTTTTTTTTTAAAAAATAAATTTTATAAAAAAATTAAAATAAAACATTGTGATGTAACTTTTTGCATCGCAATTATTTTTAGAAAATTTAATTTTTATGAAATTTAATTATGAAATAAAATATTGTGACGTAGTCAAATGCATCGCAAATTAATTAAAAATTTTAATTATGTTAAATAGCGATGCATTAGCGATGCAATAAATCAAAAAATTAAAAAAAATAATTTTTAAGGTTGTGACACATGTATTGCGTTGCAATATTTTTTAAAAAATAAATTTTATAAAAAAATTAAAAATAAAACATTGCGACATAACTTTTATGTCACAATAATTTTTAGAGAATTTAATTTTTATGAAATTTAATCATAAAATAAAAATATTGCGATGCAGTCAAATGCATTGCAAATTAATTAAAAAATTAATTATTTTAAATAGTGACGCATTAGCGATGCAATAAATTAAAAATTAAAAAAATTTAATTTTTAACGTTGCGACCCATGTATTGCGAACTTTTTTTTAAAAAAAATAAATTTTATAAAAACATTAAAAATAAAACATTACGACGTAACTTCTTACGTCGCTATTATTTTTAGAGAAATTAATTTTTATTAAATTTAATTATGAAATAAAATATTGCGACGCATTATCGATGCATTTTTTTAGAAAATAAAAAATATCCTGCCGGATATTGCCGCCAAAATAGCAACGCAATTATTGGCATCGCTATTTTTCTCAATAAATAAAAATAAATTTGTTAGCGACGAATTAGCGACGCATAATTGAGTCGCTAATCCTTATTATATTTTTTAAAAAAATAGCGAGGGATTAGCGGCACAAAATTGCGTCGCTAATCCCTAATATATATGTTGTCGCGCCCAAACCCCCCCACGGCCTCTTCTTCTTCCTCTCCCTAAACCCTAGCCGCCGTCCCCTCTCCGGCTCCCTCCGCCCCCTCCCCCGGCGCAAGCAACCTACCGGCGGCAATGCCCCCCCCCCCCCCGGGCATTCATCACCCTCGGCGGCATCCCCGATTTCCCAAGGTAAGCCTCCGTTTAAAAAAAAAAAAGGAATGTCGGGGTGGGCTTTTTCCCCCACACCTGAGGCCACGGCCACGGCGGCGGCCATGGCCGTCGTCTCAGGCCACGACGCGGCAGTGGCCGGAGATGATGGCCACGGCCACCGCCGTGGCCAGCGGTGGCCTAGCCACGGTGGCCAGGCCATCGTTTAAAAAAAAAAAGAAATCGGGGTGGGGTTTTTCCCCTACCCCTGAGGCCACGGCCACGGCGTGGAAATGGCCGGAGACGACAGCCACGGCCGCCGCCATGGCCGGCGGTGGCCTGGCCACGGTGACCAGGTCACCATTTAAAAAAAAAAAGAAATCGGGGTGGGTTTTTCCCCCACCCCTGAGGCCACGGCAGCGGCCATGGCCATCATCTCAAGCCACGGCGTGGTAGTGGCTGGAGACAACGGCCACGGCCGCCGCCGTGGCCGGCGGTGGCATGGCCACAGTGGCCAGGCCACCGTTTAAATATGTTATGATCATCATTAAACAAGTCAAAATTAATATGATCTAATTTGGAGTAAAGTTTATGACTTAAGGGCATGAATGTTATGATATTATTGTATGAATACCAAAAGTAAACTTTCTAATTTGATGAGAGACCAAATTAGAAATAGAAAATTAGTAATCGTCTTATCGGCAGTTGTATAAAAAGGAGTTATGGTGGTCTCTCATTTGTAGGAACAATTTTTCTTCGCTTGTATCCCCATCAAGAAGCAATAAGGAACCAAGGATAAATTACAAATTTTTTTTCTTCGCTTGAATCCCCATCAAGAAGCAATAAGGAACCAAGGATAAATTACAAATTTGAAAGGTCATGATTATTCAAAAAATCGATTCAATGAATCCTAGTATGCTTGTGCTATTTTTCTATTTGTTTGATTTAAATTTCTTTTGAATTGAATTTGGCCTAATTTTTAAATTTTTTTCAACAAGTTTTCTATTCTTTTTTCCTTTTGCTCCCGTTTGCTTGGTTTTCGGGCTTAACGATCCGATTGACTTCCATTTCTCCTCTCCCATCGATCGGATATGGCCGACCATGCCTTTTCCGGATTCCATCCGACCTGCTACTCCTTGGAATGGTCTATTTTTCTGACCTCACCATGCCACGTCTTGTGCTCCATGGCACTAGCGTCTTCTCCCTCTACGCCTCGCATAGCATGGACCGCTTCAAAGTTCTCTAGTACATCCCCTCGGTAGCGCCAAGTCTTTTGTCCTTCCTAGCTTTCCTCATTGGATCGAGATGCAGATATTCCAAATCCCAGACATGGACGTAGGTTATATTCCTGAGTTGGCTGGAGTTTAAATTGAATTGGAATTCTTTTTTTTCCTTATATGGATTGAAATTTTTGGCTACTGAGATCGATGGATTTGGGTTCCATTTGCGTTAAATGGTTCGTTGCTACTCAAATTATCAAGTTTTTGTTAATCTTTTCTATTTTAGTTCGTGTAAAGATCAGCTATCAAGGTTGAATTTTCTTGCTTAAATAAAAAAAATGGTGTTGGTCGATCAATTGGGGCTTTCACTGAGATGAAGAAAATTTTCTAGTTGTTCCCCTTTTAGTTTTCGAGCTCCATGAAACAAAGCTACGAGAGAAAAAAAAAGGGAGATGGAGGAAAGCTATTGGCAGAGGAATTTGTTGCAGTCATTTTTTGGTTGGAATTTTTTTGATGACCACTAGGCTCTTCTGCTGCTTGTTGAGAGACGCGGTGCCCTACTTCTTGGCACTTGGAAGATGGAAAATTCTTTATCCTTGTGCACTGTATAGAAATGCATGCATTACGCATGATGATTGATTTATATGCATATGATTATATATGCAATATAAAAAATAAAAATATTTTTGATGCACTTGATACGCAAAGAATTTTTTCTTGCAAAATATTAGCGGTACAAGACCATTGCATGGCCCATGGGCCTGGACCACGTTTTGGTCTAGATCATGGCTAAATGTTAGGCCGACATTTATAATGGGTCAAGGCATAATTATGCCTTGCTTTTCTTTGAAGACGTATGGTTTAACTTGATTATTATTGAATTGTCTTTGATGACTGACTATATATATATATATTTGCCAACATTTTACTATCACTAACTACTAACGTTTTTGCTTTTACCAAAGGGGCATGCATGTTGGCCGCCATTGCTCCCTTGACTAAGCCTACCTATTGATCCAATTAACTTATTTAATTAAAATTTAAGTTATAAATATATAACACATTTCTTTCCAACTCAATATGAAACTAAAGTTAAAATATCACAATATCCCCTTCTTAATATCGTATGTTGCAAGTTAACTAAAATCTACCCTCGGATAGTGCTTTCCTTATTTTCACCAACTTGCATATATTGATACAATTTGTAATGCATCAAGTCCTATTGTGTGGCTTAAAAACTTGAGCAAAAATCAATGGATAGCAAGTAATCTTGAGTTATAAGCACATAACATATTTCTTTTCTATCCGATGTGAGAATAAATTTAAGGTATCAAAATCTAAATCAATCAATAAAGTTTATCATAATGTTTTATGAACAAATTAAAGGCAAGACACAGGAAATGCTCCTCTCTCCAAAATGATAGATCTATGACCGACAACATCATTAAATGCTTCAGTTGTCTACCCATGGCTCGTGTGACTACATAAGTGTCAAAGGAAGAAAAAGACTTTCCAAATTGAGTGCACGAATATGGGCCAATAAAGAGAGAAGAAAAGGTTTTTTTTTAAAAGCCCATAAATTTCAAGAAGATGTAACTACAATGTTTTGAAAATTGGAACTAGCTTAACATTTGGATTGTGGGTCAATCGGATCAAATAATATTATAATTATTTTTTAATTTAATAATATAAAATAATAAAAATATAAATATAATTCAAATAAAAAATTAAAAAAATCTAAAAACTGGGTTGAACCGCTTCGAAATTCGGCCAATTCAATGATTTTTTTTTATTTTAATCGGATGATATAAAATCAACTTTAATAATAAAATCGAAACGGCCGATCCGATCTAATTTTTAAAACATTGCTTAATTAAGACCCATGTTCATAGTGATGGGATGGGTGACCCACCCGTACTCCATCCCCATCTCACTCTCAACTTCCCATGCTCAGCGCATACCTGCTCATACCATCAAAGCAATCAATTTAGTATTCATCCTCAGCTTTATATAGAAAATGAACCATACAACATTTTTCCTATGCTTTTTTTCTTCAAAAGTTATATTTATAAAAAAATATATATGACTTATAAATTTGAGATAGCTTGTGCATACACACTCTCTCTAATATATATAGAACTGGATTTAGTTATATTCGAATGTAATTAAACTTAAATTCGATCATCTTTCCCACTCTTTGATCCATATAGTTCATAAATTTTACAAATAAAAAAGAGGAAAAAAATAAAATAGCTATGACCTGGTTCAGGTCGGGTTGATCGGGTTATTCAGGGTCTCTTACATATCTGATTTTATATTAGAATCGGACCGACTTGGCCTTTGGGTCTTGGTTCAACCAGTTCAACCAACCGGTTTGGTCCAAATTTAACAACTATGCATGTAATGTTTAATTCCTTCAACATTAATACATATTAGTCTTGAGTTATCTTAGAATTGGGCCTCATTTGTGTTACGGATTGGGCCACAGGGGTTCTTGGCTGATCTTAGCCCCACTAGTGCCACCAATCCAGGCCCCACATTCACCTTCTCATTCAGTTCTTCCTCCCTCTCTTTCATCTTCTTCACCCACTTGAAAGCATTTAATAAATCAATAAATCAACATCTGAATTTAATAAAAATAAATCAACACCTCTACGTACGTCTCTTGCAAGTAAAATTAATGTAAGAGAGAGACAACATATCACCAAAAAAAAGTAATGGAATAAGGCAACAACGTATTGGAGGACTGACGAGGAGGAAGAGCTTGCCTTGGACGTATTGTGCTTCAAGCCCTGAGAATTTGTAGGAATGCCGGCATCTTTATAGCCATCGAGCTCGTTGAAGAAAGCCATCATTCCTTTGGCTCCCTCATCATACACAATAAGAAAATAATGAAATAGCGACGCAACACATCATTGTGATGCAACTAGGTGCATCGTAATTATTTTAAGAAAAATTAATTTTATAAAATATAATTATGAAATAAAAATATTGCAACGCAATTCAGTACATCGTAATTTTTTTAAAAAAATTAATTATGTTAAATAGCGACGCAATAAAACAGATAATTAAAAAATTTAATTTTTTATTTAGAAACACAAGTAATGCATCACAAATTTTTTAAATAAATTAAATTTTATAAAATATAATTAAAATATAAAAAAATTAAAAATAAAAAATTGCGACGCCACTAGATGCGTCGCCATTTAGCGACACATAAAAAATGAGTCACTACGTTGCGACGCAACAAGGTGCATCACAATTATTTTAAGAAAAATTAATTTTTATAAAATATAATTATGAAATAAAAATATTGCGACGCAATTCAGTGTGTCGTAATTTTTTTAAAAAAATTATTATGTTAAATAGCGACGCATTAGCGACACAATAAACTAAAAAATTTTAAAAAATTAATTTTTAATCTAGCAATACATCGCAATTTTTTTAAAAAATAAATTTTATAAAAAAAATTAAAAAAATATTGCGATGCATCGAAATGCATTGCAATTTAGCGACGCAAATAAAATGAGTCGCTACATTCCGACACCACAAGGTGCGTCTCAATTTTTTGAAGAAAATTAATTTTTATAAAATATAATTATGAAATAAAAATATTACGATGCAATTCATCATAATTTTTTTAAAAAAAATTAATTATGTTAAATAGCGACGCATTAGCAATGCAATAAATCAGAAAATTAAAAAAAAAATTTTAATTTAGTGACGCAAGTATTGCGTCGCAATTTTTTTAAAATAAATTTAATAAAAAAATTAAAAATAAAACATTGTGACGTATCAAAATGCGTCGCAATTTAGCGAAGCAAATAAAATGAGTTGCTACATTGCAACACCACAAGGTGCGTTGCAAATTTTTAAAGAAAAAATAATTTTTATAAAATATAATTATGAAATAAAAATATAGCAAAGCAATAAAGTGCATCACAAATTTTTTTAAAAAATTAATTATGTTAAATAGCGACGCATTAGTGACACAATAAATAAAAAAATTTAAAAAAATTTTTTAATTTAGCGATCCAAATAATGCGTCACAATTTTTTCTAAAAAAATTAAATTTTATAAAATATAATTAAAAGATAAAAAAATTAAAAATAAAACATTACGATGCAATGAAATACGTTGCAATTATTTTAAAAAAATTAATTTTGGTACATGCGTCGATCGATCATCGCCTATCGGGATCATGGCTTGGATCGATCGCAACCGTCAGATCGTCGCCGATCGGATTGATCGCAATGGTTCGAGATCGATCATCGCCGATCGGTATTATAGCTTGGATTGATTGCAACCATCGGATCATCGCCGATCGGATTGATCGCAACGGTCTGAGATCGATCATCGCCGATCGGGATCATGGCTTGGATCGATCGCAATCATCGTATCATTGCCGATCAGATTGATCGCAACGGACCGAGATCGATCATCGCCGATCGGGATCATGGCTTCGATCGATCGCAACAATTGGATCGTCGTCGATCGGATTGATTGCAACGGTCCGAGATCGATCATCGCCGATCGGGATCATGGCTTCGATCGATCGCAACCGTTGGATCGTTGCCGATCGGATTGATCGCAACAGTCCGAGATCGATCATCGCCAATTGAGATCATGGCTTCGATCGATCACAATCGTCATACCGTCGCCAATCGGATTGATCGCAACAGACCGAGATCGATCATCACCGATCGGGATCATGGCTTCGATCGATAGCAACTACTGGATCATCGCCGATCGGATTGATCGCAACGGTCCGAGATCGATCATCGCTGATCGGGGTCATGGCTGGGATCGATCGCAACGGTCGGATCGTTGCCGATCGGATTGATCGCAACAGTCCGAAATCGATCATCGCCGATCGGATCATGGCTTCGATCGATCGCAACCATCGGATTGATCGCAATGGTCCGAGATCGATCATTTCCGATCGGGATCATGGTTTCGATCGATCGCAATCGGATCATCGCTGATCGGATTGATCGCAACGGTCCGAGATCGATCATCACCGATCGGGGTCATGGCTTTGATCGATTGCAACCATCGGATCATCACCGATCGGATTGATCGCAATGGTCCGAGATCGATAATCGCCGATCGGGATCATGGCTTGGATCGATCACAACCATCAGATCATTACCAATCGGATTAATCGCAATGGTCCGAGATTGATCATCGCCGATAGGGATCATGGCTTCGATCGATCAAAACCGTTGGATCATCGCCGATCGGATTGATCGCAATGGTCCGAGATCGATCATCACCAATCGGAATCATGGCTTGGATCGATCGCAACCATTGGATCGTCGCTGATCAGATAGATCGCAATGGTCCAAGATCGATCATTGCCGATCAGGATCATGGCTTGGATCGATCGCAACCATTGGATTGTCACCGATGGGATGGATCGCAACGGTCCGAGATCGATCATCGTCGATCGGGATCATGGCTTGGATCGATCACAACGGTCAGATCGTCACCGATTGGATTGATTGCAATGGTCCGAGATCGATCATCGCCGATTGGGATCATGGCTTGGATCGATCGCAACCATCAGATCGTCGCCGATCGGATTGATCCCAATGGTCTGAGATCGATCATCGTCGATCGGGATCATGGCTTCGATCGATCGCAACCATCGGATCGTCGCCGATCGGATTGATCGCAACGGTCCGAGATTGATCATCGCCGATCGGGATCATGGCTTCGATCGATCGCAACTGTCGTATCATCGCCGATCGGATTGATCTCAACGGTCCCAAATCGATCATCACCGATCAGGATCATGGCTTCGATCGATCGCAATCGTTAGATCGTTGCCGATCAGATTGATCGCAACTGTCCGAGATCGATCATCGGGATCATGGCTTGGATTGATCGCAACCGTTAGATCATCGCCGATCGGATTGATTGCAACGGTTTGAGTTCGATCATCGCTGATCGGGATCATGGCTTCGATCGATCGCAACCATTTGATCGTCGCCGATCGGATTGATCGCAATGGTCCGAGATCGATAATCGCCTATCGGGATCATGGCTTGGATCGATCACAACCGTCGACTCATCGCCGATCGGATTGATCGCAACGATTCGAGATCAATCATCGCCGATCGGGATCATGGCTTCGATCGATCGCAACCATTGGATCGTCATCGATCGGATTGATCGCAATGGTCCAAGATCGATCATCGCCGATCGGGATCATGGCTTCGATCGATCACAACCATCAGATCGTTGCCGATCGAATTGATCGCAACGGTCCGAGATCGATCATTGCCTATCGGGATCATGGCTTCTATCGATCGCAACCATCGGATCATCACCGATCAGATTGGTCGCAATGGTCCAAGATCGATCATCGCCGATCGGGATCATGGCTTCGATCAACCGCAACCGTCGAATCGTCGCCGATCGGATTGATCGCAACGGTCCGAGATCGATCATTGCCGATCGGGATCATGGCTTGGATCGATCGTAACCATCGGATCATCACCGATTGGATTGATCGCAACGATCCAAGATTGATCATCGCTGATCGGGATCATGGCTTCGATTGATCGCAACCATCGGATGGTCGCTGATTGGATTGATTGCAACGGTCCAAGATCGATCATCACCGATTGTGATCATGGCTTCGATCGATCGCAACCGTCGGATCGTCACCGATTGGATTGATCGCAATAGTTCGAGATCGATCATCACTGATCAGGATTATGGCTTCGATCGATCGCAACCGTCGGATCAAAAATTAAAAATTCGTTACTTAAAAATTATGGTTTTATAAAAAAAATTAAAAAATTAAAAATTAAAAAAAAAATCGTAATTTCTGCAATGCAGTTAATTTCGTCGCTATTTAGGGACACATTAGCGATGCATATCACAGAAAATAAAAAAAAATTTAATTCAGTGACCACTTAATTGCGTCGCTATTTAGCGATGCATTAGCGACGCTAATATCCAGAAAATAAAAAAATTTCATTAATTCAGCAACGCAATTAATTGAGTCGCTATTTAGCGATGCATTTTCTTAGAAAATAAAAAAAAAATTTATGTCGATTTTTGCTGGCAAAATAGCGATGCATTAGCGATGCAATTAATTGTGTCGCTAATTTTTCCAGAAAATAAAAAAAAAATTTCCGCTGGTTATTGCCACCAAAATAGCGACGCATTAGCGATGCTATTATTTGCATCGCTAATTTTCCCATAAAATTAAAAAAAAATTTGCCGCCGGCCAAATTAGCGACGCATAATTGCATCGCTAATCCATATTATATTAAAAAAATTAGTGAGGGATTAGCGATGCAAAATTGCGTCACTAATCCCTAATATAAAACCTGAGTCATTCTCGGCCCCCCCGGCCTCTTCTTCTTCCTCTTTTTGCCCTAACCCTTAAGCGGCGACCCCTCCTCCGGCTCCTCCCACCCCCTCCCCCGGTGCAAGGAACCCACCAGCAGCGGCGCCCCCCCTCCGGTGCAAGGAACCCCCGGCGGCATCCCCAAATTAGCAAGGTAAGTGTTGGCCCAGATGACAACCCAAGAGGGGGGGGGGGTGAATTGGGTTCTTTAAAAAAATTAAGCCTTTTGAAATATTTATTTGCTTAGTGTGAGTGCAAGTAAATGCAGATGCAAAAACAAAATACAATCAATAAGATAAAGATAGAGATAGAGATAAAGGAGACACGACAAACACAAAGATTTTATAGTGGTTCGGTGTATCCAACACTTACGTCCACTCCCAAGATTCACTTGGGTCCACACTATAATCTTCCTTGATTACAGCTGAGTTGTTTTACAAGCTCACAACTCAAACTTGTTGTTTTTCCGGAATCACAACGAACCCAGCCGGTTTTTCGGGCTCACCAGCACAAAAACCCTAACACAAGCTATACCAAGCTTGTGCCGAGGTAAGACTACCTCCACTAGTTCAATCCCCCAGATTGAACTAGACACAAACAAAGGAAATATAGTTTTTCAAAAATACACAGCTCCTCAATGAGCAAATAATCAAATGAAATAACAAGGTTTAGAAAAGCCTGATTTATAGTTGGTTGGCTTTTGAGCTTTTCTTCTTTTCTTCTTCTCCTTGCTGGATTGAATCAAGCCTCAGCTCCGATTCTTCACAGTTGAAGCAGTTGGCCAGGCCACTGCGGCCACGGCAGCGGCCGTGGCCAGAGAAGACGGCCACGGCAGTGGCCGTGGCCGCCTTGTCCGGCCGCGGCCACAGCCATGGCCGGACAATAAAAAACAAGGGGGGGGGGTTTCCTCCCCTCCCCCCTGTTAAAAAAAAAATTTTTTTTTTTTTGATTACAGTGGCCTGGCCACCGTGGCCAGGCCACTGCGGCCACGGCCATGGCTGGAGAAGACGGCCACGGCAGCGGCCGTGGCCGCCTTGTCCGGCCGCGGCCACGGCCGTGGTCGGACAAGAAAAAACAAGGGGGGGGGGTTTCCTCCCCTCCCCCCTGTTAAAAAAAAAAAATTTTTTTTGATTACAGTGGCCTGGCCACCGTGGCCAGGCCACTGCGGCCACGGCAGCGGCCGTGGCCGGAGAAGACGGCCACGGCAGCGGCCGTGGCCGCCTTGTCCGGTCGCGGCCACGGCCCTGGCCGGACAAGAAAAAACAAGGGGGGGAGGGTTTCCTCCCCTCCCCCTGTTAAAAAAAAAAATTTTTTTTTTTGATTACAGTGGCCTAGCCACCGTGGCCAGGCCACTCCTGGCCACGGCAGCTGCCGTGGCTGAAGAAGACGGCCACGGCCCTGCCGTGGCCGGAGAAGACGGCCACGGCAGCGGCTGTGGCCGTAGGGAAATAAATAAAAAAAAATCATTTTTTTTTTTTAGATTATCGGGGCTAACCTTGGTTGAGATGAGATCGCCGGGTTGCCGGAGTCGGATGCGATCGCCGGGTAGCCGGAGGACGGGGATGCGCCGGAGATTCGAGCTTTAGCTTCACGGTGGCAGCTAGGTCAAGACGAGAAGGAGGAAAGGAGAAGGGGCCCGGCTTAAATATAGGTAATTAGCGATGCCAAAATTGCATCGCAATTTTCGTCGCAATTTTTTTTTTTTTTTTTTGGTCTTAGCAACGCACTAGGGTGTCGCTAATCCATCGTTAATACATGTTTATATAATTTTCTGAAAACATAGCGATGCCACTAAATGCGTCGCTAAAGCGTCGCTAAATTGATGCCATCATCTGGCGGGAAAAATATTTTTATTTTCTAATAATTGCGTCACTAAGGCGTCGCAATATTTTTTTAATAATTTAAATTGATTAAAATAAAAACTTATTACATATTTGCGACGCAAGCAGTGCGTCGCAATTATTTTTTAAATATTTTAAATGAAAATATTTAAATTTATTATAATAATTGTGATGACAAATTGCATCGCAATTATTTTTAATATTTTTAATCAGCTATACGTATTCTAATAATATTGCGACGCATATATTTTATCGCAATATTTGTTTATATTTTTTTTAAACTGTGTCGCTAAGGCATCGCAATAATTTGTTAATATTTATAAATGATTATATTATAATTAATGTTAATAATTGTGACGATAAATGGCGTCACAATTTATTTTATAAAATTTTAATTACATAAATTTATTTAAAAAACATTGCGACGATCGGCGACGATCCAACGGTTCGATCGATCCAAGCCCTGATCCCGATCGGCGACGACCGATCGCGGACCGCGGCAATCGGTCCGATCGGCAAAGATCCGACGGTGCGATCGATCCAAGCCGTGATCCCGATTGGCCACGACCTATCTCGGACAGTTGCAATCCGTCTGAGATTGACAACGATCCGACTGTTGCGATCGATCCAAGCCCTGATCCCGATTGGCGACGACCGATCGCGGACCACGGCAATCGGTCCGATCGGCAAAGATCCGACGGTTGCGATCGATCCAAGCCGTGATCCCGATCGGCCACGACCTATCTCGGACAGTTGCAATCCGTCCGAGATCGGCGACGATCCGACTGTTGCGATCGATCCAAGCCGTGATCCCGATCGGCCATGACCGATCTCGGACAGTTGCAATCCGTCCGAGATCGGCAACGATCCGACGGTTGCGATCGATCCAAGCCCTGATCCCGATCAGCCACGGCCGATCCCGGACCGTGGTGATCCGTCCGAGATCGTCGACGATCCAACGGTTGTGATCGATCCAAGCCCTGATCCCGATCGGCGACGACCGATCGCGGACCGCGGCAATCGATCCGATCGGTAAAGATCCGATGGTTGCAATCGATCCAAGCCATGATCCTGATCGGCCACGACCTATCTCGGACAGTTGCAATCCGTCTGAAATCGACGATGATCCGACTGTTGCGATCGATCCAAGCCCTGATCCCGATCGGCGACGACCGATCGCGGATCGCGGCAATCGGTCCGATCAACAAAGATCCGACGGTTGCGATCGATCCAAGCCATGATCCCGATCGGCCACGACCTATCTCGGACAGTTGCAATCCGTCCGAGATCGGCGATGATCCGACTGTTGCGATCGATCCAAGCCGTGATCCCGATCGGCCACGACCGATCTCGGACAGTTGCAATCCGTCCGAGATCGGAGACGATCCGACGGTTGCGATCGGTCCAAGCCCTGATCCTGATCGGCCACGACCGATCCCGGACCGTGGTGATCCGTCCGAGATCGGCGACGATCCAACGGTTGTGATCGATCCAAGCCCTGATCCCGATCGGCGACGACCGATTGCGGACCGCGGCAATCGTCCGATCGGCAAAGGTCCAACGGTTGCGATCAATCCAAGCCGTGATCCCGATCGGCCACGACCTATCTCGGACAGTTGCAATCCGTCCGAGATCGGCGACGATCCGACGGTTGCGATCGATCCAAGCCCTGATCCCGATCGGCCACGACCGATCTCGGACCATGGTGATCCGTCCGAGATCGGCGACGATCCAACGATTGCGATCGATCCAAGCCCTGATTCCGATCGGCGATGACCGATCTCGGACCGCAGCAATCGGTCCGATCGG
>UESW01001726.1:177431-196099 GCA_900491605.1 Calamus simplicifolius | reverse complement strand
AGGGACCGGGCCCGCCGAGGTCTGGGAAGATCCTTGTCGCAGCCCCCTTTGGGACTGGTCTGGCCTCTTTGGGTCGATGTGGGGAGTCCGCGGCTCCATGCGGACCAGAAGAAAAGGTGGCCGAAGAAAAAGGGACTGCGGCCTCCTTAGGGAGGCATGGAGCAGGGGCAGCTATAACTGGATGGGGGGCTGCAAGGAGCTCTTGAACCAGATGGGTCAGGGCTTGGACCTGCTGGACCAGTGTGGCGAACTGGTCCTGGGTCACTGGGATAGCCGGTGGCGATGGAGTCTCAGCTGGTGGCGGCGCGGCGCCACGCTACTCATCGGATCAGGTCTCTGGGAGGCGACCTGGTCCTGGGCTTTAGAAGTTGCTATTCTTCGATTAGCCATTGGAGAGGTTCTCTTCCAGATCGAGATCCTTGTCTCCTTTCTTCAAGTTTTAATGGGACTTGAGGCCCTTCCTCTAGCGCCAATCTGTTGCCGCTGAAATCTGTCCTCCGACTCGGGCGCGATCGGTCTCCTGATTGGGCTTCCTCCTGGCGGACCTGCAAATAAGTCTTCGCGGAAGGCGTTGGGGGTGGCCCTCCGCGAAAGACCCCCCGACGCTCAAGTCAGTGGAGATCGACGGACAACAAATATGTGGAGGACCCCTCTGAAGAGTCTCTCCAGGGGTGACCTACGGGAGCTCGAGTGGAGCGCAATGGCGGAGAAGGGGGAAGTGGAAGAGAGATGCTGAGACTGAGCGAGAGTCACGTGTACCTGAAAAAATCTGAAAGTGTCCTATTTATAGGCAATCACCTGAATCTTGAGCGCCTTCTGGAAGTTCGAAGGTTGTTGGGATTCGAAGATGATTCGAATCAAGCTATTGTGAGGCCGGTAAGATCCGTATCCTATCCGTTAGAGGATCGACGATGGAAGAGCTTTCTGATGGCCCAAGATCCGATAACTGCGTAGGTCCTAAGCCGTTATTGCAGGTCCTAGGCCACGTCTCGATATGATTCATCGTTTGGAATTCTGTTACACTGAATTGGGCTTTCCAGCGCCAGGTTCCGTAGGGGCGGAAAGGCTTGGTTCGGACGGTCGAGGGACGACCCGACCTTGATGGCCGAAATGTACAAATAGTTCGCGCTGCCGGGGCATAAGCATGGCTTGAGCAGCCGAGGTACGAGGGCGATTGAGATATGACAAAAAAATAAGCCGGACGTGAAAATAGTTTGTTCCGCGAGGCGCATGTCAAGCTATGGAGTGCTCGGGAGGCCGAGTTATGGGTTGCTCGGGGAGCCGAGCTAGGGATTGCTCGGGAAAGCCGAGCTAGGGATTGAGCTGAGCCATGAGTTGCTTGATCCGCCGAATCATATTGGTTAGCTCATTCTTCGTGGGCATAGTGTAGCGAGTGGGGGCCAGGGCTAATCTTAGCCCCTTTGCATTATCAATGCAATGGTGATTTACCCTAACAAACCTAACAAGAATGGTAAAACAACCATCAAGAGACATGCAAGCGATGATGAGAACAATGGTTAAAAGACTAATAGGAAAAGAAAAAAAAAAAAAAAAAAACACACACACACACACAAACACACGCAACCAACCAAACCCTTCCATTGCAAATGTTTAACACACATTCATCCTATTATGCCTTAGGCCTTATGGCAGATCTGAGATGCGATATCCAATTGCATGCTAAACATACAAAGCGTCCAGTGATACAGGCATTTAGTCATCTAGAGAATACATAAACTAATATTATAGAGACTAAAATAAAAATTCAGTACAACATAAATAAAATAAGTATTCTATCTCCAGCAAGACTAGATAGCATATGTCATGACCAGAGTAAGTTGTTAGGTAATGCTTTCTACCCAAGTCCCTCTTCATTTTTTGAGTGACCAGAGTAAGCTGACAGATAATGCTTTGTACCCAAGTCCCTCTTCAGTTTTAAAGTTCTGAAAAGCAACGAAAGACTTAGTAAACAAGACTAATTATAAATATATCATTCAAGAGATTAGTACTTCTAAAACTTTCAGAATATAGCATGCCATAATTATTATATCTTTTTCTTTGAATATTTATAATCTCAAAATATTTTTGAACTCATATTCTATACTACTTCATTAACATAAAGTCCCAGTTTCAAATTTTTTATGTCATCATAACCAAAAATTACATATCTTCATTTGTTAGAATTTACATATTACCATCTTTAATCATTATTTAAGTTTGTATGCAATCTTGCTATGAATATACCATGGTTACAAACTACAGCTGCATATATCCTTATAACAAGTTACAGGCTTACAGCACCATATTGAACCCTGTAGGTGAGATATATCCTTCATAAATATCAAAGATGGATCCCGATATAAATCATCATATCATTAAGTTATATCATATGGACCGAGAGTGACATTTTATCATTCAATATTCATTTTCATCCGATTAAACTATTATTTAATTATCCAAATAATTTCTTAGACAAAGATAAATATATATACATACATTATTATTTTGTTATTATTCTTGGTTGTTATTATTTTAGTTTCATTATACTATAATTTTTATTTTGTATTTTCTATATATTTGAATTAGTGATTTTTTTTTGTAATTAAAATTTATGCCGAATTTAAACAAAATCTAAAAGCATTAACATTTAATATTCTTTTACACATAATAAAGCAATAAAATTTAATATGCAAAAACAAATGAGTAGCAGATAATTAATTATCGATATTCAAATAAACATTAACATTATTTAAATTTTATATAATTTAATAATTTATAAAAAATGGCTAATTTATAATTAGCCTACTTATCTCTTTCGTTAATCCATATATTAAGACCGTTAACTAGGCTATTGATCACCTACATTAAGAAATAATCCACTTAGCCTAATCCTGACCCCAAATTGAATTTGATTGGACTAAAACTGGGTAAGGCCAACTAGTCCGGTTCACGAGCCAATTAAATCTAAGTCTGCTTCAAATCAAATTGAAATGGGCATTAGACAAATTAGACTGGAAGCAGCAATAATTTAATCCTAAGGATTTGAGTTACTTTTAACTTGCATGAGCTCAAAGTAACGCAGAAAGGACTAGATTAATTCCGGCTGTAGTCTTGAACCCAAACTAGGTTCAACGTTGTTAGGACAGGATCAAATAAGGTTCAAAAAATGGGAACAAAGGTTTGGATCAGGCTTAAATGGGCTGAACCAAATCAGTCTAAACTGTTCAAGGCTGTGCAAGAGAAATTTGCATCGTGCATGATAATTAGCGTGCCATACATCCACATGCATGTTAAAAATAAAATAAATATTTTTATACTCGCACGCGCGCCAATCATTTCCTAGCCAAATTTCCTCTCCCCTGTTTCCCTTCGTCCCCAGGCTCCACCGAAGACCTAAGGCCGCCTGGCCAGCCTCCCGGCTCCCCACGCCACCTCCAGACGCTGCGGCTACGACGGCTGATCCAAGGGTCGCCGAAGGGTTTCGGCGGTCCTTGCATCAGCCGCGACTCCCTCCTCTCTCCTGCCGGAGCCCTTCACCAGAGGAGGTCCGCGATCAACGGCCATCGTAAGTGGGCTTAAAGCCCTTAGATCCAAATCAGGGCAGTCGGCCCTTTCACGCCTCTCACCGGTGATCGTCGGGACCACACCCTCGCCACTCCTCTCGAAGACAGGTTATGGAAGAAGAAAGGCGAGGAAGGGAAAAAAACCCGCCGAAGGTGAAGCCGAAAAGGGGTTCAGGAGTTTTAATCATCGCACGCGGAGACCGCCGAAATCGCCAAAGCCGCTGGCGTATAAAAGAAACTGGACTAAAAACTGGCGTAGAAGAACATGAAACCTACATCATTCAACTGTAAAGCAGGAGAACATACACCTAAATTCTGCATTACCTCAACACTTACAGACCCACTTCAACTGAAACACGGACTCGAAGATGCTCCGATTATAGAGCACCGGCAGCTTGTTCTCGTCCTCGCTCGTCACCATGTCCATCGTAAGTCGAAAAGCATCGAAGAACTCTTCAGTGCGCCCCATCGCCGCAGCTCCCTTCATCCTCACCAGCAAAGAGCCCACCGGCGCACGGTCGACGCACACGTAGACCTCATCGTCCGGGAACCGACGGTCAGCAGCGAAGGGCACGGGATGCTTCGCCAGCCGATCGAGCATATCGTCCACTTCTGTGGTATACGGGTCGTCCCGGAAGGAGGCCTCCATGAGTTCACGTAGGGCGGATATGAAGGCCTTGTAGGTCACCCACCAGTGCGCCGCCGCGAGATTCACAGCCACAGGCGGGTGGTAACCCTTGGTTCCCGGAGGCGGCGGGCCGGAGGTCCCCTCCCGGAAGACTCGGAGGGCGGGGTAAGATGTTGTTTGGCCGGCGGAGAGGGAGAACACGCTTGAACTCATCGTTGAGGCTGAACTCATCGTTGAGGCAAAGCCTGAACTCATCCGGGAGGCTGAACTCATCGTTGAGGCAAAGCCTGAACTCATCGTTGAGAACGAGGCAAAGCCTGAACTCATCCGGGAGGCTGAACTCATCGTTGAGGCAAAGCCTGAACTCATCGTTGAGAACGAGGCAAAGCCTGAACTCATCCGGGAGGCTGAACTCATCGTTGAGGCAAAGCCTGAACGGCGTCGATGCGTTAGGGAGTTGTGCTCCGTATATATATATAGCTGGAGCGAACTTTTGGCCGTCCAATGGATTCACTTCAGCCGTATAACTTTTTTTTTTTAATGTTTCTTCTTCTTTTTGAGTTCGATTTCCGTGCTTGCTTTATCTCCATCTTTTCATCTTTCGCTTGGCAAAACTTACCCCCGAAGCAACCATCAAATTTTGTTTCTATTAACTTTAATATAATATTATATATAATAATGATCAAACGGATATTCATTCGAATATTTTATTTCTGCTTCATTAATTATAACAGTTTAGCGGAATAAAAAATAAAAACAAATTGTTATTAAATATGAGGACCTATAAAGATGGATGAGGCAAAGCCTGAACGGCGTCGATGCGTCAGGGAGTTGTGCTCCGTATATATATATAGCTGGAGCGAACTTTTGGCCGTCCAATGGATTCACTTCAGCCGTATAACTTTTTTTTTTTTAATGTTTCTTCTTCTTTTTGAACTCGATTTCCGTGCTTGCTTTATCTCCATCTTTTCATCTTCCGCTTGGCAAAACTTATCCCCGAAGCAACCATTAAATTTTGTTTCTATTAACTTTAATAATATAATATAGCTGACCGTTTCCTTTAAGTGGTATTTTTTTTTTTGTATAATTTTTAAAAGCAACGATGTGACAATAAAATTTCTTTCACGAGACCTTTAGCATCGTTCCAGTGCTAAGACTTTGGCTCCGACCTTCAGCGCTAGCATCCAGCATCAGCCTTCAGCGTCGACCACCAGCATCGGCCACCAGCGTCGGCCCAGCGCTAAGACTGGCTCCGACCTCTAGCGCCGGCATCCGGCAACGGCCCTCAGCGTCGGCCACCAGCGTCAGCCACCAGCATCGGCCCAGCGCTAAGACTGGCTCCGGCCTCTAGCGCCGGCATTCAGCGATGGCCTCCAACTCCGACTCCCAACGTCGGCCTTCAATGACCAGTCTCATACAACGGATTCTGTGATCTAAGGTTTACTGCCGAGCACCTTGTTCGCCGAAATCACGGGCAAGTGTTAGCTCGATCGGCAGTTACCGCTATAAGCGGTCCTTATCCAGCAACAGCCCAACGACTTACCGTTCGAGGAAACATCACAACAGGGAAGATTCGACGGTTCCAACAGAACGAGGTAAACGGGATCCCCGGCAGGTATAAAAAGAGGACCCTAGCTCCATGCGAAGGGGACTCTCTCTGGCTTCCTCTTTAAAAATTCTACATAGAAATTATATCCCTGTTCTACGACTCACTGACTTGGGCGTCGGAGGGTCCCCGCCGGAACCACCGGTCCGGGACTTTTTGCAGGCTCTAGAAGGAAGACGGCGACCTCTCTGCACATGCAACAATCTCAGCCTACCCGACGTTCATCGCACGTGATTTGGCAGCAATAGATTGGCGCGCCAGGTAGGGGGCAGACCGAGTCGAAAGTTCTCCCTGGAACCCCTTCAATTTTGCAAAGGAAACGATGGTAACTACGCGAGCACAAGAGGCTTCCTCCAGTCAGGTAGCCGGGCGCATTCCACGAGCTGAGCATTCGGAGGCCAATCTCCATGCTCTGCCCCCTGCACTAACAAACCAACCCGACCGGCTTGAAGTTCTAGCCCACCAGGTCCAGGATCTGACGACGATGGTCCGGGGCTGCAAGAACATTATTTGGCTGCTGTAACTCAACCCCCTACACTGGACGAAGGGGTGCGGGGAATAGTTCAGTCTCACCAAGGAGGGACCCGCCTGAGGTCTCCACCACTCACCCCCCGAACCTCATCACCAAGGGACCTCTAAGCGGCGGCGGTCTCCCTCTCGCCACTCCGGTCGTTTCCACCACCGGCTGGGGAAAAGAGAGTCCAGGCGGGCGCGTTCTTTGCATCGGAGATCTTCTTCAGCTCCTTCCTCTGATTCATCCCAAGATGGCACTCTTCGGAAAACCACCCGTCGGGCCGAGCAAAGGCTTGACGAGTATAACCGACGGTTGGACGAGCTCAGCCGCCGGATCACCGACCCTTACGGGACGGCTTATGAACGTCGTCCCCCGCTTTCCCATCATATCATGAAGGAGCGGTCCCGCCACGGTTCCGTCTCCCCCAACTGGATCCATACGATGGGACGACGGATCCCCTTGACCACCTGGAGAGCTACAAGGTCCTTATGCAGGTCCAAGGAGCGACGGACTCCCTTTTATGCGTCGCCTTTCCGGCCACTCTCTGGAAAGCGGCGCGCGCGTGGTACTCCCGCTTGCCCCCGCGCAGCATCAACTCATTTCGGCAGCTCGAGCGATCTTTCCTGGCTCACTTTGATGCCTGTCGAAAGATCCCGCGAGTGGCAGATAGCCTCTTTGCTGTTCAGCAAAGGAGTGGCGAGACCTTGAAGGATTTCGTCGCTCGATTTAAGGAGGCGGCGTTGGAAGTGTACAACCTGGAAGATTCCGTAGCCACTTTGGCCCTGAAACGAGGACTTCGCCCATCCAGGTTCGCGTATTCCCTGGATAAGAAGCCTCCGAGTTCTTATACTGAGCTTCTGAGCCGAGCCCAAAAGTACATCCGCACCGACGAGGCGGATTCTTCCAGGAGGGAAGTTGACAAGAACAACAGTAATAAACCACCGCCCACTGATCACGCTGGTGCACGACCTCGAAAGCCCGAGCCTCCACGCCGCTCAGATCGCCGATCACAAACACTGGTACCCAAGGAGCAATTCACCCCCCTCATGGCTCCCATCTCTCATCCTGCTGGAGATTGAGGAGGAACCTTATTTCAAGCGTCCGGCTCCCTTGAAATCTGGGGCCCCCCGCAACAAGGAGCTTTACTGCCGGTACCACCGAGACTACGGTCACGACACGAGGACTGCCGCCATCTAAAAAAGGCCATCGAGGAGCTGGTTCAGCAAGGCCATCTGGGTAAATTTTTTCGAAGGGGAAATCCCCCGCGCCGGGCCCCCCGGTGCCTCCGAGTCGCCCGGCTGGTGTAGATAATGCTCCAACTGAAAAGACCATAGCTATGATTTCCTGGGGAGCGGATGGTGGTTCGAAGAGGCAGCAGAGGGAGTAGACTCTGTAATTCCTTTCTTCGGGAAGGATCTAGATGGGGTAGTTAATAAACATGATGACAGCGTCGTGGTGTCCATGACTATAGCCAAACATCCTGTAAAAAGAATTTTAATTGATAGTAGAAGCTCGGTGGATGTCTTGAGCTATGAGGCTTTTGTTCGGATGAACTTGTCAAGATCTTTGCTCGGCCCGTTGCTGCACCGCTAATTGGCTTCACTGGAGATTCGGTGAACGTCGAGGGCGAAATTGCCCTCCCGGTCACGGCTGGAACCCCTCCATGTCAGAGCACCGTGGTTATAAACTTTTTGGTGGTCCGGGTCCCGCTGGCTTATAACGCCATCTTGGGAAGACCAGGGTTGAATCTGCTGGATGCCGTAATCTCCACTAAGAGGTTTGGTAAGGTTCCCCACCAATAAAGGGGTCAGAGAAATGAAGGGGGAGCAAAGCCCACTTCCGCCTTGCTACCATTTGTCTCCCAGCCCACTGAACACGGCGTCAGCGACAGCCTCTGAGTCACTCGATCCTAGGGAGTTGGGAAGAAGGGGAGAGCCGGCAGAGCACCTTCTAACCCTCCCCTTGGGTGATGACCCGGCAAGGACTGTTCAGGTGGGGGCATCGCTCCCAGAGGAAGCACGCCATCAACTTCTTACTTTCCTGCGTGCCAACACTGACGTCTTCGCATGGTCGTCCTCAGACATGCCGGGCATCCCTGAAGAAGTAATCACCCATCGACTTAACCTCAAGCCAGGGTGTCGGCCGGTCCGACAGAAAAAGAGAAACTTTGCTCCAGACAGACAGAAAGCTATCGACGAGGAGATCCGCAAGTTAATGGCTGCGGGCCATATTCGGGAGGTCCACTACCCCGAATGGTTGGCTAATGTGGTGCTAGTCCGCAAGACCAACGGAAGCTGAGAATGTGCGTAGATTTCACCGACCTAACAAGGCATGCCCTAAAGACAGCTTTCCCCTGCCTCGAATCGATCAACTGGTGGACGCTACATCCGGCCATGAGGTCCTTAGCTTCATGGATGCTTTCTCTGGATACAACCAGATCCGGATGAATCCGGCGGATGAAGAAGCTACCTCCTTCATAACTGAAAAGGGGCTATATTGCTACAAGGTAATGCCTTTTGGGTTAAAGAATGCGGGAGCCACTTACCAGAGGCTGATGAACAAGGTCTTTGAAGGTCAGATAGGACGTAACATGGAAGTGTACGTGGACGACATGTTGACAAAAAGCGTCCATGCCATCGACCACATCGCGGACCTAGCGGAAACTTTTGACAGCCTTCGTTGGTACCAGATGAAGCTAAACCCTCGCAAGTGTGCATTTGGGGTAACAGCTGGGAAGTTCTTGGGTTTCATGGTGACCCGAGGGGATCGAAGCGAACCCGGACAAAGTCCAAGCCATCTTGGACATGAGGCCTCCTGCCAATAAGAAGGAGATACAGCGCCTGACGGGGAGAGTAGCCGCCCTAAGCCGCTTCCTATCCAAGTCCGCTGAAAGGTGTTTACCTTTCTTCAAGGCGCTTCGCAGAGTCAACGAGTTCGAATGGACAAAAGAATGCCAGGAGGCGTTTGAAGGGTTAAAGGAATTCTTATCTACCCCGCCATTGCTAGCCAAGCCGACGGGTGGAGAAGAACTCCTTCTGTACCTCGCGGCCTCTCCTGAAGCTGTTAGCTCTGTGCTAGTCCGTGTGGACACTGATGGCACACAAAGGCCAGTATACTATACGAGTAAGGTGCTTCATGATGCAGAGACCTGATATTCAAACATGGAAAAAATCATCTTTGCATTGATCGTGTCTGCCCAGCGTCTGCGGCCATACTTCCAAGCCCACCCGATCGCGTGATCACAGACCAGCCTCTGAAGACAGTTCTAGCTCGCCCAGATACTTCCGGCCGGCTGGCAAGGTGGGCCCTCAAGCTGGGGGAGTTTGATCTATCTTTCCGCCCTCGTTCGCCATGAAGTCTCAAGTCTTGGCAGATTTTTTGGTTGAATGTACCTGGGGAATGGAACCACCTAAAGAACCTCCTACGGACACTCAGCCCCTGGAACCAGTGATGATGAGTGGGTCCTTCATGTGGATGGGGCATCGAACTCTCAAGGGAGCGGAGCAGGCCTCATCTTGGCCAACTCGGATGGGGTTGTGACCGAATGTGCACTTCGCTTCCTCTTTCCAGCCACTAATAATCAGGCGGAATATGAAGCTTTGCTATCCGGAGTAAGGTTGGCTCGAGAGCTTGGGGTGAAACGCCTTAGGGCATTCACCGACTCCCAACTGGTTGCCGGCCAGATTACAAAGGAATACGAGGCAAGGGATCCCATCATGGCCCGCTACTTAGAAATGGTGCACTCAATGATTTCCCCCTTCACTCACTTCAGCGTCAGCTACATTCCTCGACAGAGAATGCTAGAGCCGACGCCTTATCCCGTCTTGCCGCCTCAGCTGATGGGATGTTGGGAAAGGCTTATGTGGAGCACTTAGAAGCCCCGAGTATTGATGTACCAAGAGAAACTTTACCAGTGGAGCAGGAGCCCTCCTGGATGGACGCCTATGTTCAATACTTTACTGAGGGCATCCTTCCAGAAGACCCTGCCGAAGCTAGGAAACTTAAAAGACGGGCCCCAAAGTTCTTCCTTATGGAGGGAAAGCTCTATCGAAGGTCATTCTCATACCCTATCCTCAGGTGTGTCGGTCCCACCGACGCCAATTATATTTGCGAGAGATACACGAAGGGATATGCGGAAGCCATCTGGGGGGCAGGGCTCTTGCATATAAAGCTCTACGTCAGGGTATTATTGGTTGACAATGAAAGAGATGCATCTGAACTCGTTAAAGATGTGACAGCTGCCAGCGTCATGCCAACATCCAACATCAACCGGCGTCTCAGCTAACCCCTCTAGCTGCACCGTGGCCTTCGCACAGTGGGGCATGGACATCCTGGGACCTTTCCCTCCTGCCTCCGGACAACGTAAGTTCCTAGTGTGGCCGTCGATCATTTTACTAAGTGGATCGAGGCGGAAGCTCTTGCTAAGATCACGGAAGCCAAAGTAAGGGCTTTCTTCTGGAAATCTGTGGTGTGCCGGTTCGGGCTACCGCACACCCTCGTTACAGACAACGGCCGACAGTTTGATAACACGGCCTTCCGAGAATTCTGCGAGGGCCTGGGCATCCGTCACCGATTCACCTCAGTAGGGCATCCCCAAACCAACGGCGCAGCCGAGGTGACCAATCGCATCATCCTCCAAGGGCTCAGGGCTCGGCTAGATAGCTGTAAAGGGCGCTGGGTGGAAGAACTTTCCAGTGTGCTGTGGGCCTACCACACGACGCCGCGAGCACCCACAGGGGAAACCCCTTTCAGCTTGGTCTTTGGGACCGAGGCGGTCATCCCGTGGAAATAGGAGCTCCTAGTCCCCGGACGGAATTATACCACGAAGAAAGCAACTCAAACCAGCTGAGGGCCGATCTGGATTTGGTGGAAGAATTGCGAGATCAAGCGCAGCTTCGCATGGCAGCGTTCCGTCAGCGAGTGGCCAAACACTACAACTCTCGGGTGCGACCCAAGACATTCCGCCAGGAGACCTCGTCCTACGAAGAGCTGAAGTATCAAAGCCGACGGAAGGGGGCAAGCTAGCACCAAAATGGGAAGGACCATACCGTGTCAAGGAGGACACTCCACCATGGGGCGTACAAAGTCGAAGAGCTAGACGGGAAACCGCTCCCTCGAACTTGGAATGCCGACAACTTACGTCGGTACTATCAATAGAACTCTATCGTATTAATTTGAACTGTTTGATGCATGAATAATCAACATGTTCTTATTTTCAAATGAGTATGTTTAACACCAAAGACCGGCGCCCAGCGTCGGCACACAAAGACCGGCGCCCAGCTCGGCACACTAAAGACCGGCGCCCAGCATTGGCACCAAAGATCGGCGCCCAACGTCGGGCGGCAATAAAGACCAACTCCGCGTTGGCACTAAGACCGGCACCCAGCGTCGGCACACAAAGACCGGCGCCCACGGCACTAAGACCGGCGCCCAACGTCGGCACACTAAAGACCAACCCGCTTGGCAACAAAGACCAACTCCGCGTTGGCACTAAAGACCGGCGCCAGCATCGGCACTAAAGACCGGCGCCAGCGTTGGCACCAAAGACCGGCGCCCAGCGTCGGCACACAAAGACCGGCGCCCAGCATCGGCACACTAAAGACCGGCGCCCAGCGTTGGCACCAAAGACCGGCGCCCAGCATCGGCACACTAAAGACCAACTCCGCGTTGGCACCAAAGACCGACGCCCAGCGTCGGCAACAAAGACCAACTCCGCGTTGGCACCAAAGACCGGCGCCCAGCGTTGGCACCAAAGACCGGCGCCCAGCGTTGGCACCAAAGACCGGCGCCCAGCGTCGGCACACTAAAGACCAACCGTGCATTGGCACCAAAGACCGGCGCACAGCGTCGGCAACAAAGACCAACTCCGCGTTGGCACCAAAGACCGGCGCCCAGCGTTGGCACCAAAGACCGGCGCCCAGCGTCGGCATACTAAAGAACAACTTCGCGTTGGCACCAAAGACCGGCGTCCAGCGTCGGCACCAAAGACCAATTCTATGAGACCGGATCCGCTCCGGCAGTCAAAGACCGGTGCCCAGCATCGGCGCCAAAAACCAACTCCGCGTCGGCAATAAAGACCTGTGTCCCGCGTCGCACCGAATGTTGGCCTTGTGTTAGCACTTGGGACAATTTCGTGGTTCATGGTCCCATTTCGCGTAACCTACTTGACATAGCCCTACTGGTTGGTGATTCACGACAGTTTACCCAACTAAAGCTAATCATAACCAAAGGCGTGAAATATGGATTAAAACATTCATTGATGGCTAAAAGGTTACAAAATTGCCGAATTAAGTCGGACTTAGAGCGATACAAAAAGAGAAACTAAAGCTATTAATGGTCATCCGAAGCTGGGACATCATCCTCAGAAACGTCATCAGGCTTCAGTCCCTCAATATCCTCTAGGTCGTAGAGCTCCTGGATCTTATCTTTGCAGTCTTGAAAGCCGGCGTCATAAGCAAGCGCCGCTGACTCGGCCACCTCCTTGTCGAAGGCTTTGGACTTTTTAAAATCTTCTACGGCCTCGGCAACCCTTTTTTCTCAAGAGCTTTTTTCTCGGACTCAATGGCCCCCCTTTGGGCCTCTGTCACTGCGCCTCCAGATCTGCAATTTTGGTTATGTACTGGCGGGTGGCTTCTTTGGCTGCATTTGTCTCAGCTGAGGCAGAGCTTAATTGGGTCTTCAAAATACACACCTCCAATTCTGCCACCTTCAGCTTCTCTTCGGCTGCCCTTTGGTTCTCCTCGGCCGCTTTTGTTTTTCCTCGGCCACCTAAGCATTATCTAGCTCATTGGCTGCGCGGCGCTGAGCAACCTCTAGCGCATACTCAGCCTTTTCGGCTCTTAGCCGGGTGACTCGATTTCACCCTTAGGGTGGCCCGAGTATCCTCCAGAGCCATTGCCGCCTTTTCCGCCTTGACTTGGAGGGACAACATCTCCTCCCGCGCTTGTTCGATGGCGGTATCGCTCAGTCCAGAGGTTCTTCAAAGCGACTAGAGAGTTCAAGGCCTGGAGGAAATGTCAAGGTGAGAAAAAAAAGATAAAGGAGAAAAATCTCACCCAGAGATGCGCCACCGATGCTTCACGGAAGAAGGTGACTCCCCTGACCCCGGAGAAACTCTTGCAACTCAACCACCATGGCTTCCTCCAGGGTCCGTTCAGCCCAGCGGCTGTGGTTTGCCAACAGCGACTGGAAGGAAGGATCGACGCCCCTCTCTTCCCTTGGCGTTGGGCCTACAGAGGCAGATTCTGCCTCTGAACTGCCACCTCCGACCCCTTAGCTGGTGGAGGCGCTTCAGCTGTCGCCCCCATGGGGGCAGGCAGCTGCTGGATCGTCGCTACTCCCGCAGGAGCTTTTTCGTCCTACGGCCTTAGGCGAGGGCGACGGCGCCCTTCCCTCTTAGGAGAAGGGTCGAGCAGAATAATCGGAGGAGTTGAAGCTGGAGATCTTCCCTCTAGATGGCTTGGTTCACCTCCTTGCCGGTCTCGGCCCTAACTTCTGTCACGGTGGGTTCGTCGCTTGGGCCTTGGCCGCTCGCATGTATGCGAGGGTTCCGCAGTTTGGCCCCCTTGGCCTCGACCTCACCAGCGTCGGCCTTTTAGGGCCGCCCTTCTTCAAACCTTTGCACGTAGGGGCTTCACGACTTTAGCCCCTCCAGTGTCAGCCCTCTCTGCGTCGGCCCTTCCAGCGTCGGCCCTCCTGGGAACTTTAGCAGCCCTTCTTTCGGCAGGGGCACGTCCCCTGTAACCTTCCTCTTCCTAGAGGCCGCTTTCTTGAGCTCATGAAGCGACGGCGCCATCCCTACACAGGCGGAGGATAGTTAAAAAAAGAAAGAAAAAAGAAAAAGGGAAGAGGAAAAGAAAAAGAATGTTGGGGAGATTGTTGAGAAATTGTTGCCATAATCTTATTGATTTTGATGATTACCAAAAGCCATGAGTATATTAAAAGATGCAATGAGTTTATTTACATGAGCAATGAATTTATTAGAACAATCAATGAGTATGTTAAGTATGACTTTAATCAATTTGAAAGTAACTTCAAGCTCCATGTTTAAGCTTTCAAAAAGAAATTTTTATACTTCATATCTCAATCAATGAGTTTTTGGAACATTTATTGAATTGATTCCTAATGACAATTTTATTGTATTCAGTCAAAAAAAAAATGATTTAAAATGAATCTGGAACAAATTTCAAGTCAATCAAAAAATTCTCTGATTTTTGATACGTTCCGGAGCCGACTCTAGAGTTTTGAGTCGACTCCACTCAGTATACAAAAATGTTTGTTTGTCTCGAGTCGACCCATGTGATTTCTCGAGTCGACCCCGATTTTGTCGAGCCGACTCCATGACTGTGTGAGTCGACTCTGCTCAGACACCAGAGAATTGTTTTTCTGAGCACTTCTCAGGTTGACCCCTTACTTTTCATGAGTCGACCCCCGATTGTTAGGAGTCGACACCTTATTTTCGTTGAGTCGACCCTTTGACTTTCTGAATATTTCTATTTTGGTATCGCGTCTTCGAGCCGACTCGCCTAAAGCTGGAGTCGACTCCAACAAATCTGGGCGTGATTTTTCTGAATGCCAACTCAGCGTCAACGGTAAGATTTTTCAATAACGGCTAGATTTCTTTGTGTCTAACGACTATATTTTCGCAGAGTCTATAAATAGAGAGACTGTTTTCAAATCAAGAGACAGAGATATACAAATCAAGAGAGAAAAAGAAAAATCTTTCAAAAAAAGAGGAAAAATAGAGCATCATTTGAAAAATCCGAGATTCAAAAATAGAGTGAAAGAAAAGGCATGAAATCAAAGGAGACTTCATCTGTGCACAAGTTCATCAATCCAAGAGAAGTCTAGAAGAAAATCCAAGAGCTATTCAAGAGAATATCAAGAGATTTTCAACATTCAAAGAAAGGAAGAAAAAAAAAAACTCAAATCCTTCTCAACTGCTTCAAGTGTGAAGAATCGGAGCTGAGGCTTGATTCAATCTAGCAAGGAGAAGAAGAAAAGAAGAAAAGCTCAAAAGCCAACCAACTACAAATCAGGCTTTTCTAAACATTGTTCATTTATTTGTTTATTTGCTCATTGAGGAGCTGTGTACTTGAAAAACAATATTTCTTTTGTTTGCGTCTAGTTCAATCTGGGGGATTGAACTAGTGGAGTAGTCTTACCTCGGTACAAGCTTGGTTAGCTTGTGTTAGGGTTTTTGTGCTGGTGAGCCCTTGAAAACCAGCTGGGTTCGTTGTGATCCCGGGAAAACAACAAGTTTGAGTTGTGAGCTTGTAAAACAACTCAGCTGTAATCAGGAGATTATAGTGTGGACCCAAGTGAATCTTGGGAGTGGACGTAGGTGTTGGATACACCGAACCACTATAAAATCTTTGTGTTTGCCGTGTCTCCTTTATCTCTATCTCTATCTTTATTTATTGATTGTTTTTGTTTTTGCATCTGCATTCACTTTTCACACTAAGCAAACAAATATTTCAAAAGGTTTAAATTTTAAAGAACCCAATTCACCCCCCCCCCCCTCTTGGGTTGTCATCTGGGCAACAATTGGTATCAGAGCAAGTGCTCATTAGATTTTGATCACACGATCAAGAGCTAAAGATCCAAATGGCAACTCAAATGGTTCATTTGCTGAAGGTCATTCTACGAATAGACCTCCACTTATTTAATGGTTCAAATTATTCATATTGGAAAGCTAGAATGAGGATATTCATTCAAGCTTCTGACTATGAACTATGGGGTGTTATAATTAATGGACCTAGTACACCCACACATGTTATTGATGGCACTATTGTTCCTAAGCCTGAAAGGGACTGGAATGATAATGATAGGAAGATGGCACAGCTTAACGCTAAAGCCATGAATGTTTTATATTGCTCTTAGATGCAAATGAATTTAATAGAATCTCCACATGTAATTCCGCTAAAGGAGATTTGGGATAGATTAGAGGTTACCCATGAGGGTACCAACCAAGTAAAAGAATCTAAAATTAATATTCTTGTTCATAAATATGAATTGTTTAGCATGGAATAATGAAACCATTGCATGCATGTTACTAGATTTAGATATTGTAAATGGTTTAAAAAGTCTTGGTAAGACATATACTAACTCTGAACTTGTTTGAAAAATTCTTAGGTCACTTACCAAGATCATGGGAAGCCAAAATGACAGCAATCCAAGAAGCAAAGGACCTCAACACTCTGCCTTAGAGGAGCTTCTAGGATCACTTATGACCCATGAGCTGACAATGAAGCAACATAGAGGAGGACACAAGAAGAAGAAAGTGATTGCCCTCAAAGCTGCAAAAGAAGAAGAGAGCAGCAGCGATGATGATGATGATGATGAAGAGACTGCTCTCTTAGCAAAAATTTAAAAGATTCATGAGGAGAAAGAAACCCTTCCACAAGAAGAAATTTAGAGCAAAGTGGAAGGAGAAAAGGATAAGAACAAGGACAAGGACAAAGAAAAAGAGAAAGACCCCTTACTTGCTATGAATGTAATAAACCGGGGCACTTTAGGAATGAATGTCCTAAATTAAAGAAAGCCTACAAAAAGAAAAAGAAGGCTTATGGCGACATGGAGTGAAGCGAAGAATCTTCTTCCGAAGAAGAAGAACAAAAGGAAGTCGCAAATGTATGCTTCATGGCGGACGACAATGATGAGGTAAGTTCGATAACCCTTGCGATGATTTGCATTTGATGAATTTTGATGCTTTTAATGAATTGTGGCGATTTCAAGGTTTTGAAAAAGAAAACAATCTTTTAAAAAATGAAAAAACTTTCATTAAAGAAAAGAAAATCTTAATAATGAAGTTAAGAAACTTAAATCTGAAAGAACTTTTAATAAAAGAAAAAGAAAATTTCTAATGAAAATGATAAACTAAAAAAGAGGTTGAAAATATAAGAACATAGTTGATAAATTTACCTTAAGCTCAACTAAATTGACATGTTTAAATAGTCAAAAAGCAGTTTTTAACAAAGCCGGATTAGGGTATAACACTTTTAGAAAACAAAAATCATTGAAAAATATTTTTGTGCAGCTGGCCAAAGTAATTTTACATGCTTTAAATGTAATCAAAAAGGACATAAATCTTATGAATGTAAAATTCAAAACTAATAAAAACTTAAATATTAAAGGAAAGAAAATATGGGTTCCGAAAGGAACAATATTGCTACTAACCATGAAGGACCCAAGAAAGCTTGGGTACCTAAACATAAGTTTGATTTTTGCAGGAATGTCTTGTGGCCAAGAGATCAAAGAAAGTGGTATCTTGATAGTGGTTGCTCAAGACATATGACGGGTGACAAAGAAGAATTCATCACCCTTGAAGAAAAGAAAGGAGGAGTTGTTACTTTTGATGATAATGGTAAAGGTCATATCATGGGCCTTGGTAAAATTCAAATACTCCATCTACCTTTATTGATAATGTACTTTATGTTGATGGTTTAAAGCATAACTTAATTGTATAAGCCAATTGTGACAAAGGTTTTAAAGTATCTTTGAATCTTCTATATGCACTGTTACTAATCCCATTGATAATAGCATTGTTTTATTGGAAATAGAAATGGCAATGTATACTTGATTGATTTAGACAATTTATCTACAATAATCATTGCTTAGTTGCTAATAATGCTAAATGAATGAGATTGGTTGGTTGTGGCATCGTAGATTAGGTCATGCAAGCACACACCTAATTTCAAAACTAATTAAATGGATTTAGTTAAAGGGTACCTAAAATAGATTTTGAAAATAACAAAATATGTGATGCATGTCAATTTGGAAAACAAACAAGAAGTTCTTTTAAATCTAAAATGTTGTTTCAACTTCTAGGCCATTAGAGCTACTTCACATGGACCTTTTTGGACCAACTAGAACCACAAGTCTAGGAGGAAAGAAATATGGTCTTGTGATAGTAGATGATTACTCTAGATTCACTTGGGTAATGTTTTTAGCTCACAAAGATGAGACTTTCTCGATATTCATGAAATTCTTCAAGAAAGTCACTAATGAGAAAAACACTACCATAGTGTCTCTAAGAAGTGATCATGGAACTGAATTTGAAAATCACTTATTTGAAAGTTTTTGCAATGAAAATGGTATTACATCATAACTTTTCTGCACCTAGAACCCCACAACAAAATGGAGTAGTTGAAAGGAAAAATAGGACTCTAGAAGACATGGCCCGTACCATGCTATGTGAAAGTAAACTCCCGAAATACTTTTGGGCGGAAGCTATTAACACAGCATGTTACATCTAAATAGAGCCCTAATTAGACCTATTTTAAAGAAAACACCTTATGAATTATGGCATGATAGAAAACCCAACATTAATATTTTCATGCATTTGGTTGTAAATGC